>PVJA010009384.1:0-60900 GCA_004027025.1 Myocastor coypus
ACAGGAAGTTAGTTGCGGGAACGCAGAGGCGGGGCAGAGGGGTGCAGGGAGCTTACCCGTGGCAGGCACGCAGGCTCAGCTCCCAGCGGTGCAATTTGGGTCTGGGCTGGAACAGGAACTTAGTTGCGTGAACGCAGAGGCGGGGCAGAGGAGCGAGGAGCGCAGGGAGTTTACCCGCGGTGGGCGCGCAGGCTCAGCTCCCAGCAGTGCGATTTGAGTCTGAGCTGGGAGGCGAGGCCAGTTTTGCTTTTCATGGTTTCAGTTATTCATGTTCAATCACGATCCACAAGTATTACATTGTAAATTACAAAGTGAACGATCATCCTCATCAGAATCACATTGCTACCTATTGTGAAGATGGACTTCTAAAGTTCTGGAAACCAAAATTGAACTTTTCTTAAAAGAAAAAAAAAGCCTAAAGAAAGTACATATTTAAATGAAGGTGCAATAATATGTGTCGCTTCTATTTATTTAGTTAGTTTTAGAGTAGCTTTGCTAAGCAAGTATATATATATATTTTTTTAGTGGAACCAGGGATTAAACTCAGGAACTTGCACTTTTCTGGTAGGCACGAGCTATCTCCCCAGCCCTAGAGATTTTCTTTTTCTTTTTTTTTGAGACAGGGTCTCACTGTGCAGTTCAGGCTGGCTTTGAGCTCACTTTTGTAGCCCAGGCTGGTCTCGAACTCACAACGATCCTCCTGCCTCAGCCTCCCAAGTGCTGGGATTACAGGCGTGAGCCACCACGCCCAGCTGAGATTTTCTAATTAACCACAAGAATAATTTTTTGGGGGCATCATGTTTAGCAATTGCGTTATGTAAAATACATTTTTAATGCATTAATTTGTCTTTTTTTTTTTTTTTCTTATTGCCAGGAATAAGTTCCATGGCCCCAATACATATTAAGCAATTGCTCTCCCTTTGAGTTTAGCCCCAGCCCATAGTCTGTCTGCTTCTAACATGACCAGTCCTTTAAATGTTTTCATCTGTCTTTCCTGGAGAGTGAAGTACTAATGGTTTTAAAATTCTTTTGATTATTTTTCATAGTTAAAATTTGCCTCTTGTAAAAAAAAAAAAAAAGGAATGAGTGGAGAGCCAGCCTGGTAGCTCAGTGTGCTAAAGCGCCTGATTAAGCAGGACACAGTGGTGCCAGGGTTGGATCCCCAAGCCCTGTGAGTCCCGCCCTCAGAGCACACTGAGACAGGTTGAGAGTAGGCGTGCTGGTGCGCGCCTGTAATCCCAGCACTTCACCTGCAATCCCAATACTTCGGGAGGCTGAAAACAGGAGAATCACTACAATTCCATTCTACATAGTGAGACCCTGTAGACCCTGTCCTAAATACAGAAAGAAAAAAAATTGCCTCTCATCATAATACTTGTAAATAAGTGTATTTGATAGCCATGTCCCATAACCCCCACCTTCTGTTTTTCAAGATGTAAATAAAGTTTACACCTTTCTAGACAGTGACAAAAAATAAAACAAAATAAAACAACAACAACAACAACAACGAAACGAAGTGAGCAACTTATGATACTAACATTGCACGGCACTCTGAATGGTGTGATGAACCTTGAGCCATTCCGTTCTGTCCTGACCAATGTATGAGTCACGGTTCCATCTAGCACATGCATTCTGAGCTCTCCCTACCTCTTCCATCACTTAAGGACTGTGCTGACTGTCAAATTGATTAGCATAGTATGGCTGTATTCATAATGAAGAAACTCATATTTTACTTACTAATGACTAAATGCCCAAGTATAGTGATGCTATTAATTTAAATAGACCAAAGATCAACTGCAAAGAGCTTGCTTTAAGGAAATATGCGACAGCTATCAATGAGAAAAGAGACAAAAAGCAACTGTACACTGAGGTTGTTAAGATCTGTGGTACAGTGTGACATTTCAGATAGAGACACACTAAGTCATGTACTTTTTTATAGCATGCATCATTTTTATAGTTGTTTTACTGTATGAGGCAGTATGTGTGTATGTATAAGAGAAACATAGTATACATAGGATTCAGTGCTATTTGCAATTTCAAGTATCCACTGGGAATGTTCCCAGTGTCTGTATGGATGTGGACTCCTCTTATTTACCTTTTTGACTATCTCACTATGCTGTTTTTTTGGCCCAAACAAAATGAAGTCCCCCACATCCCTGTGCCTCATAGAAAATCATCCCTTCAGTGCAACTCCTGTCACGGTAACATCAAAATACTAAACCAGCACAACTGCTGTCCTTCTCACCCTTCCATTTCTTTCTGTGGCCTAGTTTTGCAAGGTATGTTGAAAAGGTGATGCCAGGGTCTCCCATGAGAAGAAGGAGGAGGAAAGGGCAGGAAGGTGAGGCCAAGGCCACAGTGCAGAGCAGAGAAAACTGTGGGCTCCAGGCTACCAGCCTCTCGCCGAAACTGGACACATGGAGAAATCGCCTTATGCAAAATGAAGGGAATGACAGGGCTCAAAGATGAGAGGTTGCATTCAAAACAATAAGGCCATTGCCCTTTTCATTTGCACAGCAAATTATTCTTTAAAAAAGAAGAGAAAGGTCGGCGAGATAGCCTAGTGAACCGAGTGCCTGATTAGGCAAGTGCAAGGATTGGAGTTCGATCCCCGGCACCATGTGCTTTACCGGCCCTGTCCCTGGGCGCACTGTTCCAGCCATCAAGACCAGGCATGTGGTGTATACCTGTGATCCCAGCATATTGAGACTGAGCACAGGAGGATCACTACAAGTCTGAGCTGTATAGTGAGACTCTATAACAAATACATAATATGATATGATATAATATATATATATATATATATATATATATAATAAAAAATAAATACAAATAAAAAAAGAAAAGTAAAAGATACAGTAAGGAATTGTTCAAATTTGGAAAACCTGTCAGGCATCTGGGCTTCATGGGGAAAGGCAGCTTCCTTTTCCAGCAGGATCCGATCTTTATTCCTATCCGCATTCTCCACTTTCCTGACATTTCTCTTAAGCCTCTCAGTAGTTCTCTTAGAGAAGGTGATGGTCACTTCTTGTTGATGTTGCGTGTGGATGATGACCATGTTTCTCAGCTTCCAAAAGTCATTAGAGTTCCCCACTTCCACAACACCTCACAGTGGAGATGATCACTGCCTTTGGCTTCAATCTGCTGGTTGGATCCAAGTATAGAGAATGAGATACTGGCCTTGAGGAGCAGAGCTTGCTCTTTAAAGTTTGCATCTTCATCTAGTTCTACTTCACGTAAGTGATAGATTTCAGTGTTATGTTCAGTATCATCCAGAATCCTTTTTTTCAGTCATCTGTACTCCTTCAGAGTGAGTGTGTCAGCTTTTATAATGACAGGCATGATATTTACCTTATTGTGTACTGCTTTCATAAATGCAACATCTAAAGGTTTCAGCCCAAGTCTAAAAGGTGAAATGAGGGCTAGGGAGATAGCTTAGTGGTATAAGTGCTTGCCTGGCAAGCACACGGTCCCAAATTCAATCACTGATACAAAATAATAAAAAAAGTAGTTTCTAAAAGGTGAAATGAAACAGAAGCAGCAGTGCACCCTGTTGCAATTGATGTGGCACCTGTTCAAGCACGCTCGTTGCGCAGGTAGCACTTACGCTGCTCATGGATGTAGGACTGATAGTCTTAAAACAATCCCTACATTTGATGGTGCTCCCTTAGCCAGGTGTGTCCCATGCTGTCCCGTGCAGCTTAACCCCACGGTCAGTCTCCATGGTGGAAGTCTCAATTTGGACAGTTCTTTTAATTGTCTCTGTGGCTCCAGGTAGGATTCTTTCTGTATAGAGACCAGCCAGGAACAGGCTGTTTATAGTAGAGTCAGTTTTCTGAGACCTGACCTACCAACCACCATCAGCATGAATTCAAAACCTTTCTTCACTGATTTTTGGTGCACTTGATTGGGAAGGCTTGCAAATCTAATACAGCCAGGAGTTTCTGGTTTTATCAGTAGAGCTGGTTGTTACTTAGACACCTTTTGTGTTGTTTGCTCTAACAGCTTGCTGCTGACTGGATGTTTTAATTGTTTTTAGCTAGACATTGTAATCCAGGCAGAGTTCTTTAATATCCTTTGATAAATTTATTCCTAGATTTTTAAAATTTTATAATTGATTATATTATTTAAATTTCAAGTTATTTCTTGTTAATATATATGTATTCCCTCTTTCTTTACTATTACTGGTAATTTATATTTTCTTTTTCCTTTTTGGTCAATCTTGGCAAAGGCCAATTTTATCAGCTGTTTCAAAAAACAAAGTTTTGACTTCATTTATTTTCTATTGAATTGCTTTAATTTAAATTTACTGCTTTCTTTCTTCTACTTAATTTAGTTCTAGTTGTAGTATTTTGGGGCTGGCCAAATAAGTCAGAGGATTAAAGGACCTGCAAGTAGGCACAGGGGCCCTGGATCCCCAAGCCTTTGTGCCCCCTCCCCCTCTACTGTGTACTGAGACAGCAATGGAGACTGGGTGTGGTGGCATGAATCTGTAATTCCAGCTCTTGGGAGGCTGTAAATGGGTGTATCACTATGATTCCCTTCTAGTAGTGAGATTTTGAACACCCTGTAGACCCTTCCCTAAAAAATGCAAATGAAGAAGAAGAAGAAGAAGAAGAAGAAGAAAAAAAAGAAAAAGAAGAAGAAGAAGAAGAAGAAAAAGAAGAAAATACCTTGTCCTACCTTCTTTAGGTATGAGCTTAAACAATTAGTTTTAAACCTTTCAGAGAATCTAATGACTGGGTAATCCACTAGGGCCCCCCGTTTGTTCCCCTCTTGGAGAGATGCTTTCTTTCCCAATAAATATTCTATTCTAAGCCTCAAAAAAAAAAAAATCTAATGACACACGTAATGCTAAAATGTTATTCTATGATGCTTCTGAAGTTGAATATCATGAATTTTTATGTTTTAAATTATTATTATTATTATTATTATTATTATTATTACTATTATTATTATTGTGTCTTTTTGAGACAGGGTCTCATTGTACAGTTCAGGCTGGCCTTGAGCTCAGTTTTGTAGCCCATGCTGGTCTTGAACTCTCACCGATCCTCCCGCCTCGGCCTCCTGAGTGCTGGGATTACAGGCGTGCGCCACCATGCCCGGCTTAAATTATTATTATTTGTAAAATATTTCATGATTTCTTCCACTGACATGTGAATTATTTAAAAATTATTTTATTTGAAATACACATATGTCTATTTTATGTCTATTTAAGTACTTAGGAGCTTTTTATAGGATTACAATTATGAGTTATAACAAAAGAATGTAAGAATTTTGTAAAATTCTATTTACATAAATAGACATAAAATTCTGTTTATATCTATTTAAATGTTATATGTCTATTTAAATGTTTACGGGCCTTCATAGCTTCACAATTAGGAATGTATAATATAATACATTGTGGTAAAATGTCTACAAATCTTAAAGCTTTTAGTGTTTATTGAGCTATATTTTATAGAATTCCACATGATCCCTCTTGGAGGTACCATTTATGCTTGAAATAATGTTTTTTTTTAATAAATTTCAACTCAGTTAAATGGAACTTTATAAGCACCTAAGGATAATGTTTTCACCAAACTATGTTTGTTGTGAAATGTCAAATTAACTAACTTGCTTTTGGTAGATTTTCATTTGGATAAATTGCTAGGAGGGGGCCAGGGAGATAGCTCAGCAGAAGAAGTGCCTGCCTGGCAAGAGCAAGGTCTTGAATTCAATCCCTAGTCCAGCCCCAAAAAATTGCTAAGAGGTAGTTTTAAAGATCAAATCATACCATTGTATTATTAAAGGAAATTAATTATTCTGATTAAAAATGGCAAAGCAGAAATTTCATGGCTATATTCATGACTAGATCTTATAAGGTAGTAAACCTTCCATTTGTGGGACAAAATGTTGCCAAATAGTTACTTTAGAAATGGCTCACCAATTAAAAATATTCCCGGTCTTTCTTGCCATTAACGAGAATTGGATAAGACAAGCCAAAAATTGTGCTGAAGGTTTATGTGAAATATGAGGGGGTAAAGGACTAATGGAAAAACCAGTTCTTTGGCCCAAACAAAAGAGAAAAAGATAAAAAGAACAAAAATCAAAGTAAACGTGTGTCTGGGATAATCACTAGAGTGGGCTCTTTGGGACGTTTGTGTCTATATATAGTCTATACTTCATGGGAACTCACCATAAAATTGACATATGGTGCCTGGGAACTATCTGGGGATGCCTTGGGATCTTGTAACTGACATGTTCTGCTCGTCTTCCCATCCAATTTTGTCACATCCTATGTCCTCTATCAAAAGTACCTGACACACATGTGAAAGGAGATGTGGCTTATTTGACCCATAGTTTTAGAAGTTCAGTCCCTAGTCAGCTGTCTTCTCCAAGGCAAATTACCAGTCAGCACAGCTCATAGCAGCCAGGAAACAGAGAGCGGGATGAACTGGAAAGATGAGGCTAGGGACCAGGCATAGTCCCCAGGGTCATGCTCCCATGGGCCACCTGGATACACACTGAAGCATGCTTTACTAATCTATGAAGGTGGGGCCAAGTCGTACCAGTTAACAGTGGTTAACTATTACAGTGACTGAGAGTCTGTATATGAAAATTATTAAGAATACAGTAAATTTGTTATGCATTTATTACTTCATAAATATTCAGTGTTGTGATTATCCTATGCTTTTCCTAATCATTAATATAATTTACTTAAAATATTTATCATGCAGCTAAGAGCTAACAAACTACCAATATTTCTTAGTTACTTTACAAATTTTTAACTGCATCTTTGGACCCAGTATTACTGGTGAAGAAACATTAGAGATGTAAAATTTTAAAAGCATTTCTTTTGGAAAATTTTAATTGTACCCTACAGTGGAAATAATATAATGAATGCTGTGTACCCATTATCCAGCTCTATATTTAATATTCAGTAGTGTTTTTTTCATTCTTATTTCATCTACATCTCTCTGAACATTTCCCTTATATGATTATAAAGCACATAGTTGCATCATTTTACCTATAAATAGAAACTTTTAGTCAATTATATTTGAAAACAAATTAATATTTTATTATATATATAAATTTATAAATAATGTCACATTATCTACCAGCCCAATATTTTTTTTCAAAAAAGTAACCAGCTTTTTCAGAGTCTATTCAAATGAAGACCACAGTTCCATTCGTTTAATGTTTCTAAGCACCCTTTTATAATGTCTTATATTTATTTGTTGAGGGTAATGATTCAGTAGCCATGAAAACATTTCCAAATCCGAATATGTTCAATTATATTTACTTGTTCCTTTAAATCCCTTTACTTGTTCCTTTAAATCCCACATTTCAGGTTCAACTTTCGGAAAAAATACTTCACAGCTATTGCTACATGTAGCATCTTCCATCATAACCGGGAAATACCACATTAATTTATTCCACTGTTAGTGACTAATCAGTGAGCTAATGTGTTTCCTTTTTGGAAAAATGTCACCCATTAGAGCCTGATCCAAAGATGTTAGTTGATGATTACAGCGTTGGTGCCATAAAGAAATCTACTATTTCATTATAGGATACCAATGGTGGTTTGCTCATTCTGTGAACCTTTTGCATTTATTAGCTAGAATTTTTCCATGAAAAAGGTTCTTAAGCTCATTTTAATAGCGTTTGGATACAATTGTAGATTTATTGTCTTGAGAGATAGTGAGACCGATGGTAATGTGCAGGGCATGTATTAGACACTGTTCCTGGGATTGATATGTTTCGAAGAGAACTCAATACCTTTTCAGGAACATAAACCTAAATCTCTCTAACCTATATGTTAGGGTCACATTCTATCCCAAACAGAAATTTGACATTCATTTTGCAGATTTTCTTTAGTTGGAAGTTTAATCCCTTTCTTCAATTTAGATACTAGTTTTGCAGTACCAGGGATTGAACTCAGGACCCTGTGCTTTCCAGGCAAGTGCTTATTCTACTGAGCTATCTCCCTGGCCTTAATTTAGATACCTGTATAGGTCATAAGAACATTATCTTTCTATGCACCTGTCATCTTTCATCAAGGATGCCTATGACATTTTACATCTTGTTTTATTTATTTTTTTAAATATTTTATTTATTTGGTACAGGGTCTCACTACATAGCTCAGACTTATAGTGATCCTCCTGTCTCAGGCTCCCCAGGGCTAGGATTCCAAGTGTGCAGCACCATGCCTGGTTTTAATGGCCAGCAGGGAGCACCCAGGGCAGGGCTGGCATAGTATGTGGTACTGGTGATTGAATCGTGGTCCTTGCACTTGTCAGGATGGAGCTGAGACCACTGAGCTATCTCCTCAGTCCACATCTTACTTTTTTTTTTTTTTTTTTTTTTTTTGTCTTTTTGAGACAGGGTCTCGCTATGCAGTTCAAGCTAGCCTTGAGCTCACTTTCATAGCCCAGGCTGGTCTCAAACTCGCACCGATCCTCCTGCCTCAGCCTCCTGAGTGCTGGGATTACAGGCATGCGCCACCATGCCTGGCTCCACATCTTACTTTGAACTGCAGGTTCATCACTCATTTTTTTTTTCTTCCGTGATTTTGCACATCAGTTGTAATCTTAATGATTTTCATAATTATTTTCATCATGTCTCTCAAATATATGATGTATTACATGCAGATAATTACAACACCAACACATCAGTCTGGTGCAAATATTACAGATGGAACCACTACCTTTCTGCTAGAATCTATGTCACCCACCTGCCATTCGTAATAAGATCTTTAGCATCAGTTCAGAACTGGTTGATTTTGTTTTAAAATCTTAATATTCGCTTTTTGAACTGTACATGACATTAAGCAGGTAGATTTCTTGGGAATCAAGCTCTGTGATGGTGATTAGTATCTAGGGCACTTACAGAAAGCTCTTGGGAAAGTAAGGGAGCAGGAATAGGAAGAGGGAGAAGCCATCCTATGGTGTCACCTCAGCAGTCACTTCAGCTGATCCTGCAGGGCAGTGGTGGCGATTCTGTGGCATGAATGTTCAGTGGGCTGTTGAATCACTGGAGGCTCTGAAGGGCCCACTGTCAGTGTTGTAGGGCATTTGTTGGCCTTCTCTCAGTCATCTGTATTTGAAGCACAGGCTATTAAGTTAATAATTACCTCAGCTGAGCAGCATGACATATACTATGCTTAGCAAAAACAATAAATTATGTATAAAAATTAATTTTGGATCCTTTAGTAATTATAAAGGTGATGAGTGTGTATTATCTCATTGCTAATCCATATTTTCATATATTTGATTCAGTTGGGATTTTCCATTCATTTTTATCATCCAATATATATTATAATCTCAAAATAAAAGTACAAATATTATAATTAATAAAAAGACCATTGAATGAAGGTAGTTATTTCTTTGTGATTTCCTTGCTCAGGATATATCTTGCTAGTGATAGTAAGACATACTATAAGTATTGACACTTGAAATAATCCTCTGTGGTTTTGTCAACAATTTGACATGCAGTTACATTTGTTTCTTTTTCTTTCTTTCTTTTTTTTTTTTTTTAGGGACTGCTTGTCTTTCACATATAAAATAATTATTTTATTATGACATAAAACAAAAAAATGCAGATTCCCAAAGTGTGTGCATATGTGTACATGAATGGGTACTTACATACATAAACTTACCTGAATGCACATACATAGTCAGAGATATCACTTTTGGGTCTTGTGTTTTTCACCATAAGTGACAATTTTAATAGTTTTCAGTTTGCTTTTCCTATTTTTTCTAAATATAAGTAAATTTATATTTTTAGTTCTTAGTAAAAACCATTTATTTAACTTTGAATATCAGAAAGACTTTTAAACCTGTAGTTATAGCACAGAATTGGGACTTACAGGTAAGCAAGTGTGCAAAGTGTGATGGGTTACGATATGTTCTAATGAAACACACCAAGTATTGTAAATCCACAAACAAGCATAAAAGATCTTATAGATGTAATTATCAACTCACAGTCATACAGTGATTTGTAGTTTAATTAGCAATTAGGCTATGAATATGCTGATCAATTTTTTAATAATCTATGAGTTTATTTTATAAATTGGGTAAGGAATCCTAGGAGAACAAATATGTGGCCTAAGGTTTTGCCCTGTTCATAAGAATTTTTTTGTTCTACCTACAGTTTCACATTTCAGTGATGCTGCTCTACAAATTACTTACAAATATTGTGGAATGCTTATGTGTTCAAAGCCATATATCTTGATGGGTGCCATAAATTTAAGTAAATTTTAAAGTTAGGAAATCTGCCATATTTTTTTGGAGATTCACAATACAACAAGTAGTCTTTGAAAATTTCTGTATTGTTGAAACATATTTAATTTTGCATTTCCTAACATTACCCCAAGAATATTATTTTCTCCTTAAGTCTAAAAATGTGATAAAACAGTAATACTTGTGATCATTATGTGTTGGCCAGAATACTTACTAAAAATTTCAATCAACAATCTTTTTAATCCTTTAAACATAAACCGTGTCTGAGAACAATACTTAATTCAGTTGGATATCGATAGCAGATTAGAAACTAAATATTAAGGAATTTATGTTACAGTTGAATTCAGCTTTTAGTGACTTATACTCACACTCTAATGAAACATACATACTTCCGGACAACAACATTTTACTAGGAGGAAAATTCATCCATATTTAGTTAGACTTAACAGGGGCATCGCAGCAGCCAGGAGCACTTTTGTGTGTTGCTAGCAACGAGAAACCATGACAAAGTACGGTCCAGAACAGGAGCCTTCTGCTTTTACTCATCTGTGAAGTGCTGGAAATTAATGAGGTGAAAGATGTAAAGTTATTTACCAATGGAAATATGTTCTATATTAAAAACAGAAGAGAATATCACCACAAATATGGTTGAGCTTTGTTGCATTCTGGACATGTGTGTACAAAGAAACAAAAATCAAACTAGAATTACTTGAAATAAAATAATATTTTTGCTATGTAAATTTTTCTCATTGGTACTGATTATTTTGAGTTAACCTGACATATTTTGGAAAAAAAAATAAGTCATTTGAAGAAGAGGCACTCAGTAAATTGAATATTTTGCCTGTACTATTAAATCCTAAGAATTTCCCTGAGGGAAAAAAAAATTTAAGAGTACGGTTATGCAGGTAGGTAGAGAGAATATGAGAAGATTTATCAGCCCTCAGAAAGTGAGGAGCAAATTAAAGCTAATGCTTGTTACATGAGATTTCAAAAGTAGTGGGGCAACTGATTGCTGGAAAGAATCAATTCCTAAGGTAATTTTAGTGCATTTATCCATCAGGGACCACAAAACTGACAGTCCTAAGTCTTAAGGATTGTGACAAGTTCCAGAGGAAATAAGAGCCAAATATAAAATTTCAAGGTCCATATTTACTGCTCTTAACGAGCACATGATTATGAAACTATTAATATCAGTGTAAGTGGAGTTATCAAGGACCTCATATAATACAGCACCGAATATATATTTATATTTGCTAGGGCTTCCAGTAATGAATTATAGCACAAAACAGGTGGCTTAGTCATCTATGTTCTCAGAGCTGTAGAGGTTAGAAGCCCTAGATCAATGTTGGCAGCACTCCATTTCTGAGGCCTTTCTCCTAGGCTAGATGACTATCTTCTTCCTGTGTAATCACGTGGTTTTCCATCTGCAAAGTCTGTTCTCTAATTTTCTTCTATTGGTATAGAAACAGACAGAGAGAGAGAGAGAGAGGGAGAGAGAGAGAGAGATGGAGAGAGAGGCAGACAGACAGACAAACAGAAAGACACACACACACACACACACACACACACACACACATGTGCTAAGATGATAAATATAGCCACTGGTTAATATTGAAAATTCAGAAATATGTGGACTTCATCATATTGTTTTCGATTTTTCTGTAGCTTTGGAAATTTTCCAAATTAAAATTAGGAGGGAAATAAACTTTCTGTTATTGTTTGGAGTCTCGCAATTTTTAACTTCTTTTATTTGTTACTCATTGAACATCTATTAGCAAATGACCTCATGTCTGCTTGACTCTTAATGTGGGGTGACAGTTTTATGAAAGTATTTGCTTTATGGTCATCATTATCGAACATTTTAATCAAGTATGACCTCATTATAACTCCGAAATTATTACTGAGCTTGCATAACTGTGATTGTTTTATATAACAGGGTGGTCTTCTGAAGTGGTCCCAGCACCTACCACTTTATTAAACATTTGCTTAAAAACATTCATCTTTAAGTATTCATGAAATTGTCTAGATCAATTGGCATAAAAATTTCAGTAAATTTTTATTAAATGTGAATAATTTGCATGGAACTCAGCCAGACTTAGTGCTAGACCTCAAGGGAACCTATGCAATTCTCAAAAAACGTCAAGCAAAAAATTTCAAGAGTTAATTGGTTGATGATTTTCATATGCCTTACGAGTAATGAGAAAGTTGTGTGGTTTTCAGATGACGGTGCTATTTGGGAGAGAGAAACTTTGATAAATTGCACTGAAACGAAAGAATGGGGTTATACTCAAGGACTTGTGGATTCCAGAATCTTTCAGGAATGGGCAATCTTCTTTAATTAGAGTTGTAGTAAATAGTTTTCCCTTTAATCATCCTATAGGAAGAACTTTGGCTAGAAAAGATTTTGGTAACTCGTTGGTTGCTGGCATCTGGAATCATTTTTAATAGGTTTTTCATCTACGAAGATAATTAATACCTGTTCAGACAGCTGCTGCTTGTTCTTCTCCGAGGAGTTTGTGGATGTGTGCTGCCATGGTGATCTTGGGCATGTATTTTAAGAGGACTGGCCAAGTCTGTCTGTGCGAGGCTATAACCATGGAGCAATAAAATGAAGTAAAATGTTGTGCAACCTTAAGAAGTTTGTTAGGGAAATGTGTTCTAAATAACTCTGTTTTCTCATCAACGTTATTAAATTTACCTTGTTAGGTTTTATCTTCCATGCAGGAAAAGTTACCATTTGTGTTACTTATATTTCCATCACTGTACAAAGCACATAAAATAGTCAATTTATGAGGAGACAAGAATTATTTTGGTTTCTAGTTTCAAAGTTTTAATCTATAGTTATTTGGTTGGTTGAATTGCAGTGAGTACATCCAGTGGGTTTTAGTAGAAAATTTCATATGAAAAGAAAAGATATGGAACATTATGAAAGGTAAGGACTAAGCAGAATAATTTTAAATTATACAGTATATATATATATATATATATATTAAACACTTGAACTTCATAGTGAAGATGCTAGAGAGTTAAATTTGAATAACTAAAATTATTTCCAATTTGTATTCCATAATTATTATGAAATATATAACTTATTTGTCCCATATTACCAATAACTTAACCAAATTAGTTAAAGTATGCTTGCCTAGACATACAGCATTGACATTAAAAAAACATAATTTAAGAAATATATATCACTCTTGATTAAGCAGCTACTTCATAATTAGAAGTGGTTCAATTTACCAAGTAGCAGTACATATTTTAATTATGGGTAGGCAAGAAAACAGGTGTTTTAAATACAAATAAATATTGATAGAAGTAGAATAAGAAGTATTCCAATAGACAGTAGTAGAGGGAGCAAATTCTTCTAGTGGCGAGGAAGGTGTACTTTGTAACTGCAAGTTACACATTTTATGCACACATAAAACATTTATAAATTTTTGTGTATTAAAATCAACAGAGTCTATCTTCTGACAACAAAGTAAAGTAGTTATCCATGACAAATCAAAACCAAACAATAACAGAAACCAAAGCCAAAACTCCAGCTGGACACAAGCCTCTAAGTAAAGAAGTATGTTTACATAAGAACTATGAGAGAAGTCACAATGAAAGTGAAAGATACCATGGCCTAAATAGTACAACATAATATTTAGAAGTTTAAAGATTTTATTAAAATATATTTTAAGAGACATTTCTACTGAAATTTTTATATGCCTGTATTTATGAACACAGCAGAAAAATCTGTGACTCAACCTCATTTCATTGTGCTAGCTCTTAAGAAATGAACAAAAATTAAATCCAAAATATAAAAAGGAACAAAATGATGCTAGCAGAGCAAATAAACTAGATCCAACTCATAGCAATCTGCCTGCTTTACAGGTGGGATTACAGGCATGCACCACCATGCCCAGTCTCAACTGTCATCTCAGGGTGCCCCTGGGGCAGTACTAGCAGGGCAGGCTTGGGGATCGAACCCCCAGGCCCTGCACACCTGCTTGCAGGCACTGTAATTCACTGAGCTATTTTGGTTGGCCCAGAACAATTTTAAAACTTTGATTTCAATTAATTTTGTTATGTTCTGAGACAGGGTTTCACTATGCAGTTCACAATGGAATTGAAATCACTAGGCAGTCCCCGATTGACCTCCAATTTGCAATGATTCTCCTGAAAGTACTGGCATTACAGGTGTGTGCCATTACACCTGATTTAACTCAATTTTTAAAATAAGTCTAAAACATTTTTCTAGCATCTTGAAAAGTTCATTGCCCTGAGGCCTCTGCCTGAAGTAACTGATAGGTAAAATTGTCCCTTTGGAGTCCAGGTTTGTATATTCCTAGGTTTCTGGTCTTTGTACCTTGCACCTTAGTTTTGATGGTCATGTATTATTGAATTTTCATATAAATGAAGTAAAAATCCATGTATGGATAGAATACTTTGCTTTAAAATTTATGTAGGCATGCATTGGAAAATTATTTTAATAAAATCTTAAGTAAAACTAAAGATATATTTTAAATGAAATTATACGGTTATGGGGCCCGGTGGGATGGCTCAGTGGTCTACAGCACCTGCTTGGGAAAGCTTGGGCGGCTGCAGGGACCGCTGTTCGATCCCCGGCACCACATGCTGAGCCAGCCCTGCCATGGGGGCAGGCTGAGCCGGCCATAAAAATGAGTGAACAAACAAAGGTTCTGAAACAAAAAAAAAAGAATAAAATAGAAATTATACTGTTATGTATTAAACTGTTATACATTAAATAATTTTCTTTGCTTGTCATAAAAGGAATCGTGTTTGAAAAATATAGCTTCACCCACTTTCAGAAGCTCACCAATCTGCTGCTGTAGGTGATACATATTTTCCGCTGTACTATTCTGCCCTCCAGTGGTTCTAGAGCAAACCTAAGAAAAATGGCATGGGGAAAAAATCAGCTGTTTTTGAAAACTGTTATTAATTAAATTCAGTCTGCTTTGTTTTTATCTTTAAACAAGTCTTACATGTTTATATCTTGTAGTATGACTAATTAATTTGTAGGTAGAATCATGTACTACAGCAACCATTGTTGAATTCCTACTACTTGGTTTAGTGAAAACTTGTATCATTTCTAATATTTTTAAAATCACTATTTTATATTCCTATTCATTTATCTCTAATGCATTTTAATACAGTGTCTACAGGGTCTTACTACCTGGATAAGACTCGTAGCACACCTGTTTTGAGCCTCCCAAGCGCCAGGATTACAGGCACATGCCACCATATCCTATCTTGGTTCCATCTCAGTGGACCACAGGGACTTGGGGTGGGGAACTGGGGGAGGGTGGCATGGCACCCTGCGCATTGAACCCCGGTACCTCTGCCTATTTTGTATTCTTTAACAATAATTTAAAAAACTAGTCTGGTTTCTGGGGTAATACAGTACAAAATTTCATTCATTCATTCATTCGTTCATTTATTTATTTATTTATTTATTTATTTATTTATTTATTTATTTATTTATTTTCTGTATTTAGGACAGGGTCTCACTACGTAGATTGGATTTATATTGGTTCTCCAGTTTTCAGCCTCCTAAAGCGTTGGGATTACAAGCATGTGCCACTCAGTCTCAATCACAGTCGCGGCATGCCCCAAGGTGGGGGCTACACAGCATGCAGGGGATTGAACCTCAGCCACTGCGCTCTGCCAAAGCAGGTGCTTTAGTCTGATGAGCTATGAGGTTGGCCAAGTATAAAATTTAGAAATCTCTTTCATGGTAGTAACATGGCCATTAACATACTGTGCTTCATTCTGGTCTACAGAAGCTGCAGAAATGAACACTACCTTTCACAGACTTCCTTGCAACAAGAGCTGTAACATAATATGATTTTGTTATGTTATAGAGTGAATAGATCAAGCAAAATATGTACATTAAGATAATTTATGCCAGGCGTGGTGGCACACCCCTGTAATCCCAGCACTTGGGAGGCTGAGGCAGGAGGATCAGTGCGAGTTCGAGACCAGCCTGAGCTACAAAAGTGAGCTCAAGGCCAGCCTCAACTGCATAATGAGACCCTGTCTCAAAAAGACAAATATATATATATATATATATATATATATATACATATATATAATTTACAAATTAAAAAGTAATAACAAAGTGATAACAATGATAAATAAGATGATTATAGAAAATATTTATTGACCACATATTCAGTATACTAAGTACTTTCCACATACTGCCATATTTTATTTTTATAAAACCAATTCCATGTTTTATGGATAAAGAAATTCAGGTTTAATGTGTTTAAGCAACTTGATTAAGGTTAAATATTTTT
Organism: Myocastor coypus; assembly: GCA_004027025.1. NCBI lineage: Eukaryota > Metazoa > Chordata > Mammalia > Rodentia > Myocastoridae > Myocastor > Myocastor coypus. The sequence continues at coordinate 16,523 of PVJA010009384.1, forward strand.
AAGGTTAGATAATAACTATAGCTAACTAAATTATCTTAGTGTTAGAAATTCTAGTACTATTTATGACTATATTGATCAGTATACACATAGAAAATGAAAAAATGCCTTAAGATCTTAATGGAAAGTGGGCTAAGAGCCAGAGAAATAGGTTCTTCAAAGGACCTTCTGGAATGTTTGCCAAAAGAACGTAAAAACGCCAAACTGACTCATTGGACTCTTGTACCTCTGAGGTCATTGCTACAAAAAATGCAACAGGTCCCACAACAATGAGAAACCTGATGGCAAATTCTGCTGTTGAAAGCTTCTGTTGGCCTCACCTTGCCTGCTGTCAGGAACTGCTAAGTGTTGGAGCAGCTTGGTCTGTAGTTGATGTCCCTCTGATTGGCAGATACAATTCACATCTGGAGCTCTTCTTGCAAGGAATCCTGGGAAAGGAAGTGTTCATTTCCCCAGCTTCTGTTGACCAAAATGAAGCAGAGGAATAGGGAGGATGAATGCTGGAGGCCATCTGCTACCTCTGGCACAACACAATTATTCCATTTATGTCTTACTAAGAGAAAATTTTCTCTTCATATTGTAGATGAGAAAATAAAAGACTAACAGAGGAAATAACTGAAAGACAGAATTGAAAACTATACTTCTCTTATTCCAAAGTAGAGGGTAAGTCAGAATCATTATGACTACATGATGCCATCATTATTTCTATGCCAAGCTGATGTGCTCCTCCGTCATTTTCTCACATAGCTTTTATCAGGATGAGAACCAGATTCGACTATGAGTGAGTGGAAGATGTCAGCCTTCTCAGTGGCTGGCCTCTAAAGCGTAGGGAAAATAGATACGCAATCAGTGTGCAGCCCTTCTGCTCATCTTTTTCCCCATGAAATGCATATTTTACTAAAGTTGTACTTATAGGAAATTAATAGCATTTTCTGGCACTGAACTGTGAATGTAGTTGGTGTATTTTGGGAAAAAAATGACATATGTGTTGTACTCAAACCAGAGGAACATCAGGCAGTAGCAAAGAAACAAGTTACTTTTCTCTGTGCAACTTTACCTATGCCCAGCACCTCCCAACACCCATATACCCCAGGTACTGGCTCAGTAGACACCATCATCCCACTTCAGAGGTGAATATGAGGCTCTCCTAAACCAGTCTGATTTCTCAATCCAAGAATGAGAACCCTGAGCAAGGATGCCTAGAAACTGAAGAGTCAGAATAGAACTATGTTACTGGCAGTATCTGAGGAAGTCATTTGATAATTATGCATTGAGGAAATTCCCTTGAGATACAGAGAGGTGTCCTGGCCCTTGTCCCCTCTTGGGTGTACTGCTTTTGTTTGCAATTTTAGAATAATCTAGGATTCTTGAAAAAACCTTCATGCTTATCTTACTTTCTGGTGCTTCTTACCATTCTTCCTAATGGTCTCAGAAGTATTTTACTTGGGAGTTGAAAGGAAGCCAGGATATTTTCATTTATTTGTGAGTTCATCCTTGAAGTTGGAATAAAGTTATGACAGTTTAAGGGATATCACAGTGTACTTTATAATAAGTCTTAGCAGACTGTGACAAAATTTAGGTCAGTTCCTTCTCAATATTAACACAGGTAAGTATTTATTATAGAAACAGAATAAAATACTGGAAGAGCTTCATTATATGTGATGGTCAAATGTAGAAGAGAAAGATAAGCTTTTTTCCTTAATGGGTGTTTGGAACAAAATTAAGTAACCAGGAACCTCTCTAGAGTAAGAACCCAGTGATACAATAAGCACTTTTTGACTTAATGCTTAGATCTGATGCATACACAAGAATTGATGGATATTTCTGGTTTTTGGCAAAGGGAAAACATTTTCCCTGATCCATATCTGAATGAACATCAAATGCTAATAATTAGCATGCGATTGGATCAGTATGGGGTCAGTGAGGTACACTTTGAAAACTCTGTGCTAAGATTTTGAATGCTTACTGTAGTTGTGATTGTTAGCCTAAAATGGATAATACTGTAGTAGTACTGTAATCTCCTCATGAGAAAGCAGGTATCATACAGAAGGTGAATGAAACACTGTCATGAGTTAGTCATGTCAGTTTCCTGGCTTGAAAATAACCACTTTGAGTTTTTGAAGTTTGAAATTTAAAGGTGTCAGAATCAAGAGTGTAAGGTTCTTCGGGAAACTGATACTTCTTTGAAAGGCATCTGGCAGTTATAAAAAGGAGGGGAGGAGGGGTATCTACAAAGGTGCTAAGTTGCCTTCAAGTGGCCCAACTGTAAACTTCATTTTAGTCATTAGATTTATATGAACAAGAAGGAGAGAGGAAAAAGTTGTTGTTTTTTTTTTTTTTTTTTGTCTTTTGAGACAGGGTCTCGCTATGCAGTTCAGGCTGGCCTTGAGCACACTTTTGTAGCCCAGGCTGGTCTCGAACTCGCACCAATCCTCCTGCCTCAGCCTTCCGAGTGCTGGGATTACAGGCGTGAGCCACCATTTTTTTTTTTTAAGTTTAGGTCCCGGTAGCCATGTTCTGAGAAGGATATGGGGCTTAAATGAACTTTGACCTTTATTCATATTTCCTGCAGAAGTGATGTAGGACTTATTTCCATACCCAAACTTTAGGTGCATTATTATTGGGTCACCTTAAAAGATTCACATTCCACTAGATTTTTAAAAGTGTCATAACCTTTTTAAAGATGCATTTTATATAAAAAGACACAAGAATTATGCACCATGGCTTAAAACGAAAAGAAATAATCTTTCTTTTTAATAGCGATCTTTCATTACTTTACCCAGCATCAGCTATTTGATAGTGAAATTTCTATGCACATTGACATTATAGTCACCCAGATGGAAAAATCTCTAACCTCAAGAGTGGGTATAGCTCCAGTGTATAGAGTATGTGATATAAGGAAACAAATGGTACCAACATGGCCCACAGCCTGACTTACTCACTCCTCTGTAATAAGTAAAACTCAATACAGATTATTTTAGGTGCTTTGAGGGAAGCTTGGAGGTGTGATAGAAATTGCTGATTATATTGGCAGTTTTAGATAGGTTTGTTAGGGATAGATTGTGATAAGTTTTGAGCTGCGCTATGCAAGAAGAAAGAAAGGTTTATGGAAAAAATATGGGAAAGTGATGCAAGCACATCAAAAGCATCTAGGAAGGAAAGAAACTGAATTCATTTATAGGTAGAAAACATCAGAAAAGCCAAAGATAGAGAGAAATGAGGCAAATGGGTCAAGGTGGAGAACATATGACTACCTCTTATCTATTGTGCCTTATTCCATATTCTTTTGGAAACCATCAAAATTTTTTGAATAATGTAGTATAGTGTACAATTTTCTTAAAGATTTTTTAAAAATTTATTTCTCTTAAACCTCATTTATTTATTTGTGTTATGGCTGGCTCAGCCCACCCTGGGGTGGGGGTGCGCAGCATGTGGTGCCAGGGATCGAGGAATGGTTGCAGCACTTTCCTTAACTTTCCTCTGCAAGCACTTTAGACCCCTGAGACATCTTGCTGGTCAATTGTGGCAATTATCGACAAGCGGGAAGGGCAAATGAAGAAGCAAAGAGCTCAATTAAAGGGTGTTGTATCAGTCGAAAAAGACAAAATGTGGCTTGAATTAAGATGGTAGAAATGAAGACATAGAGAAGTAGAAATAACTAGGATAAATATTTGAGGGAGAAATAGGTATGTTTTAATGAATTAGATGAGAGGAATAAGCAAGTGAAAGAAGAGAATGACTGTCATTTTAGGTGTAGTGTGTTGTCACTTGACCATGACAAGTAATACAGAAGCAAAAGCTGGGAGGAGATGGGAATGCAAGGGTTCTTTTCTGGATGTGTTGCTGGTTATGATTTGTGACGAGTTGTCTCCCCAAAGCCTCATACAGCCATGAAATGGCTCCGAGAGTTTGCGATAATTCACGATCCAAGGCTGGGATTATGGGTGTAGGTGTTACTGGGATGATGAGTGTGAGTGCTACAGCTACCCTTGGGCAGACAGCCCACCTACAGTGTAGGAAAGGGAAGGGAGCTTGCTCTCTGTCTCTGCTGTCACCACTGATCCTCCTTTGCTGCTGCCATTGTTGCTCTTGCCTTTTTTGCTCTTCTGTTTTCTACCAACATCAACTGTTGCCCTCTGTCATGTGCCACTCTTCCTTGGAGCCAGTTGAAGCCTCCACAAACTGTGGGCTAATTAAACCTTTTCTTCCTTAATTTTGGGTGTTGGATGTTTTGTTCCAGCAATGAAAGAAAAGTAACTAAGGTGGGTTACCTTTGAGAAGCATGTGAGACTTATATCAAAGTACTAGTAGAAAGCTAGATGTGGGGCCCGGCAGGATGGCTCAGTGGTCTAAAGCGCCTGCTTGGGAAAGTGTGGGTGGCTTCAGGGACCGCGGTTCGATCCCCGGCACCACATGCTGTGCCAGCCCTGCCCTGAGGGCAGGCTGAGCCGGCCATAAAAACAAATAAATAAACAAACAAGAGTTCTGAAACAAGAAAAAATAAAAAATTTAAAAAAAGAACATTAAAAAGCTAGATGTATAACTTTAGAAATGGGAATTGAATTAGCAACTGTGACAATGAAGTTGACACTGATTAGTTATATCATGTTATTTAGGGCCTTAAAGTCAATGAAATGACATAGCAATAGTTGAGAACAAAGATAAACTGAATGAGTAATGCTTTGACACATAGCTTCTTCAAATTTTGGGGTCTCCACTGTACTTTTTGCTACACATTACAGCTTCACACATTGACCTCTCAGGTTTATTTAGCTCATAGTGAAGACATGTTTTAGTCAGCTACTATGGCTAGCTACAAAGCACGATGGCACATGGTTCAGGGACAACAGCAAGAAGCATTCGACAGCAAAAGCAATGGGAGATAGAGACAGAAAAAAAGACAGAGAGAGACTTCATCCCTTATATTATATGTAGCTGACCAAGATTCATGTGAATCTAATCCAATAGTAGACTGATCCAGTAATCACCAAACATTAATTCTAGTACTCTTATTCCCAACAATCATGCACTCTAGAATTAGCAACCTCTGTAAAAACCCTGTGACCCTCTGAGACTTTTCATTTCATGGTTGTTAGCAGCAGCTTTGTCTTCAGGGTTTGAAAGTTTATGTCCGGTTTCACTCAAATGGTTTTTCTAGCTTTTAATGTAACTTAAAATTTTCCAGCTATCTTTTTGTATCTCTGTCATGCATTCTAATTTTTTTCTGTGTTTTTCATTTAAGCTTTCCATCACTTTCCTATAACTTTCATATTTCTTTTATATATATCTTCTTTAAATTATTTACAATTATTTCATTATGATTATTATTTCTTTATCTGAGAGATTATTTCTGATAAAGATCTCTTTAATACAACAAGGATCAAGGCTGGGCATGGTGGCACACGCCTGTAATCCCAGCAATTGGTAGGCTGAGGCAAGAGGATTGCTGTGAGTTCGAGACTAGCCTGGGCTACAAAAGTGAGCCCAAGGCCAGCCTGAACTCATAGCGAGACCCTCCCTCAAAAAGACAAAATAAAATAAAATAAAATAAAATAAAATAAAATAAGGATCAAGGATGTAAGAATTTAACAGCTGTAAGATGATGAAAAGATAAACAACATAAGACTAATAGGTGTCAATGAATAAGAAGGAGTCAATGCAAATGACATAGAATATTCACAGAAGTAATGGGAGAAAGCTTTCTAAGCATGGAAAAAGAATCTGATATACAGTAAGTGAAGCATATGTAATTCTAATTAACACTAACCAAAATTAATCTATACCTGGATATAATAATGAAGATATAATCAACCTGGAAACAATTAATAACAAGGAGTAACATACCACTGCAGATGAATTTTCATTTAATATGCCATTTACTATTAAATATTAATTAGCAAATATTAAAATTATTAAATATAAATTCAGTTGCACTTTTTATAAGTCATAGTCGTTATCTATTCTATTCTCATGTGGGAATGGTTGTGGTTTTCCTTAGAAGAGACTAAGAATGGGATGGGGTGATGAGAAACCATCTCTTTCCCTTCTCTATTCCATTTAAGAAACTTGATTTTTTTTAAAAAATGAGAATTAATTAAATAGATATTCAACTATTAGAGCCATCATTTTCAAATCTATAGTAAAATCTTACAGAGTGATCTGCACATAGTGAAGGAATCAAGAAGCATGTTGCATTACAGTAATTAGACTTTAAATGGATGTGTCTTACTTAAGCAGCACAGAAAATTATACATTTTTCCTTTGTTTCAGGAAATACAGGCAGACCAAACCACACTAAGATGTTTTCTCAAGGAAACCAGTAATACTGGGAAGTGGGACTTTAGAAAATCACTCATTTAGTCATCAAATCTTGATGAACTATTTATTATGTAGAAGCTACTCTGTAAGATGCTAGAAATAATAATGGACCCTAGTTTAGTCTTATGCAAGTGGCTGGGTATAAAACTATCAACTGATTTTGTTGTTTTTATTTCTTTGCAGTTGCTCTTCATCTGCTTTCTTCCCTTCATTCTTCTCCTGTTCTTCCCATTACCTGGTGTTTTTCGTCTCAGACGAGAGTGAGCCTTTAGGAGAGTAACTGAGAGAGGAATCTGGGGGGAGAGCTTGCAGAGTGTGGAAGCTTGGATAGGTATCTCTTTATGTTCTCCTGGACTGGGTGAAACCAGAAAGGGTCTTTGGGGGTTCTGCGAAGTCCAACGTGTGACTGATGTCGGTTTCAGAATGGTGTGGTGTGTATGTCCACATGCCCATATGCAGGAACCCTACCATCATGCTTTCTTCTCCAGTTGGCCAATATCAGCAGGTGCACAAGCATCTGTCATTCATGTTTTATGTGCCCTTGCCACCATGGCAAGGATAGCTTTTTCATATATTTCATTTTTTGATTCATATTTCTGCCTTCATTTCAACATAAAGTAATCAGAAGACTTCAGCTGTCTGTCCATTTACTAGAACATTGCTAACCTACAATGGTCCACTACTTTTTCCTACATTGTGAGAAATTTAGGATGCATCTGAATGTAGTGCCGAGGCTCTGCCAGACTTCCAATACCCTTGATCTAATTTTCATTTTACTTCACATCTCATGTTTATATATTACCATTTAGGGTTATGGATTTACCTTAATTTCACTGAAGAAGAAGAGCGAGATTTTTCTGTTTTCCCCTTCCTCCTCCACTTCCTCTCCCCTCTTCTATTTCTCTTCATTTTTTCTTCCTTTTCAATAGTCTCTATCTCAGTTATTTTTCTTTCATCGCTGGGACAAAATACACAAGGGAAATTAAGGGAGGAAATACCCAAAATTAAGGAAGGAAAGATGTATTTAACTTACGGTTAGTGGAAGTTTCAGTCCATACTTGGCTGGCTCCAAGGCACAGTGCCACATGACAGAGGGCAGCACTTCATGGTGGCAAAAATTAGCAAAGAGCGAAAGGAGGAGAAGCAACTGTGGCTGCTAGCAACCCTCTCTCCCTTACATTTGTGTGCAAATTATCTGCCCCAAGGGGGGGTGTAGCACTCACGCCCATAATCTCAGTATTGGATCCTGAATTAATCACAACCTAGAAGTGGCCTCATGACTGCATGAGGCTTTAGGGGAGACAACTAGTTACAAACCATAACAGACTCTGAGAAGAGTGGCAGAGGCATAGATTCTTGCTTGGCCTCAATGCAAAATTGTCTCAAAAGGCTGAATATGCACTTACTGTAGGCATGAAGGAGAGCAGACTACTAAAAATCATTGGCTGAAAAATCAGTCTCTTAAGTCTGTGCACTTTGTTTTACTTTCTTAAATATATAGCTCTATATAAAAGATAAAAGAATTCTAGTATACATTTAAGTATTTCTAGATGCTAAAGAGGTTACCAGTGTATGACAGAAGTAGAATTAGGAATGTCTCATGGGCAGTGCTCTTTGTATTAAAGCTTATAAGAAAGACTGCTTTAAAAGCAATCAGTGAGTGAAATGGTTAAGATCCTAAGTACACGTGTATCTGTTTCTTAGATGGAAAGAGTGAAGGTTCTAGGCCAGATTGTTCCTACTTAGAAGGTACTTATAATTATAGCTTTTGTTAAATATATTTGTGCTGTGTACTCAAAGCCAGTATACATATGGGAGATTTACATTTTTATTGGAAACATATAGTCTTTCCAGACATTTAAAGTTCACATATGCTAGATATGGTTGCACGTGACTGTGACCCAAGCACTGGGGAGGCCAAGGCAATAGGATTGTCATGAATTTGAGGCCAGTCAGGGCTACCTAGTGGGTTCAAAGCCAGCCTGGGCCTAGATCAGTCTCTCTCTCTCTCCAAAACCATGTAATTAATCATCAAATCCTCACACATGCAAAACTCAAGGAATTACAATAGGACCCTTTGAGTATTTAGGTATTTTTGTTGTTATTTCTCAGGAACCGTTGCCTTTGGGGAACGGAATTGTCCCATGTGCTGTCCTGAAGAGTGGGATGAGTGCTCCCTGGAGAGGGAGGGTACCGCGCAGAGCAGGAGGGTAGGGTAGCTCAGATTGTGTAGGCACTGTTCAGCATGCACATTTTAGTTAGTGTTGGTATTGAAGAATAAGTCCTAGCACTCAACTTATGCTACTGGTACAAAAATAATCCTTGCATAAATGTCCTCTTGTTAGCTTTTAGGAAGAATTGTTTTCTAGAAGTGACCTTGTTAAAGCCACTTTTTGGAAGTAAATGTAGTTCTCCACTCAGTGACTGATAGGGTGAAGAGAGAAAAAGCAGTCAACGTGGGGACATTTGTTAGTATCTCCACATATGAAATATGATCGTGCATCATAATCATAGATCTGAAAGTGCATTTTGGTAAAGTGCTTCAGTTTATTGTGCATAAATTTTATACTCTGTTGCATAGCATCAAAGCTTTATAGATTTCCTGGTATGACTCTGTATGATAAAAACCTGAGGTAATGAGCTAGACAGCAAGTAAATGTTTTTTTAAAATATTTTATTTTATTTTATTGTTTTCTTGTTTCAGAACTTTTGTTTGTTTGTTTATTTATTTTTATGCCCGGCTCAGCCTGCCCTGAGGGCAGGGCTGGTGCAGCATGTGGTGCTGGGGATCAAACCACGGACCCTGCAGCCGCCCAAGCATTCCTAAGCAGGCACTTTAGACCACTGAGCCATCCTGCTGGGCCCATAAGAAAAGATGCATCTTGGACTAGAAATTGCTACAGCACCTTTGAGTCTATCGGGTGTTGTGGTTAGGTGGAAGGAGAGCAGCAGAAAGAAGCACACAGGAGAGAGGCGTGCAGTGTATTTAGATTTATATTTTGGGAGGAGCCGCCGGTGTGTGCGCATCTTGTAGCTATCCTATAGGAATACATTAGTGATTGGGTGGGACCATACCTTCTTGATGACACCTTCATCATAGAGATCTATGATCTCTTATAACTCTGATACCCACTTGGTGTACCTTGTTGCTTTGTGTCTCATTTTATATTGAACTTTAAGGGTTCAGTTATGTGCCAATATTTTAATATCTACCCTGCTAATACTTCTATATAGAGGTTTGTTGGCATTTATATCTTCAGTGAAGTTTTGATTCTGAAGAAGGTCGGGATTACACTTTTGTTCTAATCAGACTGAGTTAGTTTTGTGTACGCTTGGTTTTCAAAAGCGCTCTTGTAACTTTGAGATTTTGAATTTGTGGTTGCTCATGTATGGAAAAGCATGGCACATACTGGGCAATCTCAGCTGCGCACAATGTCACACTGTGTATATACTCTCGGGTCCTAAAAGGACACATTCAACTGATCTGTGAATGACTTTGTGTTTTCCTTCTTGTGTTTTATTTCCTGTGATGGACATATTAACTTAAGAAAAGATTATTTTCAATAATCAAAAAAATTAAACTTAGAGTTTAAGATTTAAGAGGTAGAAAAACTCTAGATATTGATAAGTTTGACTGTAAGTATGGTATAAGCAGCAGAGATAAAAATGTAATGGAGATAAAGAGGTCATATGCTTGAAGCTGCAGTCTTGAGTCAATCATCCAGGGAAGACTGAAGGGTGATTGTAATACTTTAGGTTGATAGGAAAACTGTGTACTATGTAATAAAATTCTCAGGGAATATGCATTAAATTGAAACTATGAGGAAATGACAAAGAGTAAAATGAAAATGTTTTATGCAGTGTCTAACAAGAAGCTGCATCTATAGCAGTCTTGAGGGATAAATCCTATAACAGATGTAGTAAGCAAGCTCCGGCTTAGGGTGGCAATGTCTGCATGCATTGTCAAAAGCAGGAAGGAATTTAAGAGGCTAACAGATTGTTTACTAAAAGTGCATCTTGTGGTGGAGGAGATGGCTTTTACTCCTGCATTAGTCACAGGAGCATGGGAAGAATCTGGGCTTGTGTTTTCCTAGGCACTTTTTATGATACCCAGAAACTCTGCTAAAATCTGTGGGGAATTTTATAATTTCATTAAATTTTTAGTTGTCTTTTTGCTGCTTCTTAATTAAGTAATGATAGAACAGAAAATGCTATTAAAGATCTGGTTGTGGCTATTACTCCTTGTAATAGAATTGGCTAATTTATCTCTGGGGAGGTTGATTCTTTTGTTGCTGCAAATGCTGAGATAGGCTTCTCCGATGGCATTTTTTCTTGAAAATGTAGGACTGCGGGAGGGGTGTTTCTCTGGAGTGGGAGGGAGATAGATATAAAGTGACAATTTAAAATTACAGGTATTTGGAGTTACTAGCAGTAAACAAGATTAAAGAGTCAAGATAGAGGAGAGGAGAGCCTTAAAGTCAGGTTGGAAGGTGGGGGGCTTGTGGATGGGTCTCACAAAAGTGAAAAAAAAATCTAGAAATAGTTGTACCCTTCACTGAATTTTCATTATCTCCTCTCCATTCTGTGGTTGGCCATCTGTTAACACCTTTGAAAGTCTTTTGATTAAAATAGTCTTGTGCTACTTACACTTTCAAAAAGGAAAAATGAAAACGGTGTGGATGATGTACCTGTTAGAACAGCATGGGGCTCTTTGGAGCAGAAGCCTGAAGGAACATGATTTCAGTCAGATAAGAAGCTTACTCATTTCTCATGCACAGAAGTGCAAGGGAGAACAAGCCATGGCTGCATGGCCAGCAGGGGAGTAGGGTTTCTTTCAAGTCACGACTCTGCTACTTGTCTAAGCAGGCACATAGTCTGCTGAGCTATCTCGTCAACTCTGTTTAGGTAACTTTAAAATGTTTAGCTAACTAACGTCATGCCTTTTATCTTTTTATTAAATAAATGTATGTTTATGAATTCAAGATCATGGATAAGACCGTAGCACATTCTCTATACCTAGATCTATGGATCCAAGTCTGATTTTCGTTTGGAAATATCCTATTGGCAGAGTTCTCCTGGGTGGTTGGGAGGAAGCTGAAGGAAGCATGAAGGTCTATGAGGAGAGCTCTGTAGGGTTAAGATTCTCAAAGGAAGGATAAAAGTAAAAACTCATCTGAGCTTTGTAGTGTATGTTCTGGAAGGACAAAGACACTTTCTGTGAAGGGGAAGAATCAAAACACGAGTTTTGCAATATAAGGCATGATAATAACAGCAGAGATAGGTAGGCTACGAGTGTACCAGTGCCACTGCAGAAATCTCTTAGGACTACTTCCACAAGTGTTGCTTTATGGACCTGACAAAAGGTGTGGAAAGGAGGAATGGTGAATGGACTTATAATTTTATCATAGAAGAGTATGTTTCAGATCTTTCAAATATTTCAAAAGATACCTCAGACCTTCTAAAACAAAATCTGAACCTCAGATGTTTCCCTTTGACTGGTACCATTGATGAAATAAAAATAATATTTAATAGCTTAATATGAAGATGTATAAGAAATCACAACTAATAGTGAATTTAAAAAAAGCACAGTTCCAGTAACCTTTGGAATTAAGGCTCCTTCATACTCTAAAAGACTACTGAAGACACCAAACCAATTTTAGTTATTTATTACATATACCAATATTGTAAAATTGGAAATCGACACAGAGTTTTAAAAATTTAATACTAACCAGGCATAATGGCCCACACCTGTAATCCCAGCACTCAGCAGGTTGAGGCAAGAGCATCAACGTGAGCTCAAAGGCAGCTTGGGCTACATAGTGAGTATGAAGCCAGTCTGAACTACATAGTGCCTGTCTCCTAATAATATTGACAATGATAACTCATTTAAGAGCCAGTAATTATTCCACTGAATTTAACATAAATAAAACTAACATATATTTATTGTATAGGATTATAAGTTTTTGGTGACATTTGTATACATGTATATCATATTTTTATGACATCTATTTGAATTCAGTAGCGTTCACTAGTGGAACAGATTTAAAAACAATTTTTTTAAAGATATATGTGTATATAAAGCAGGGCTATGTTGACCTCCCTCTGAATCAGGTGTGGAAGAAGGCAAGAAGGCCATCTGTGCCCCAGAGCACTACAGGATCCAGTCAGAAGTTGAAGGTCTGGAGCGCACTGCAGTGTCCCATGTCAGTCACTACCAGGCAGCCAAACAGTCTGCACAAGCAGGCTGAGGAGTCCGTGCTGAAAGCTTGGAGACTGGGTGCCCAGACTGACGGTGAAGACTGGAGTTCTGAAGTACACAAAGGCCTCCTTCTTTCTCTTTTTATTCTACCCAGGCTACAAGCCTTTGGACTGGTACTACTCAGACCCTGGGCAGGTCTTCCTTCATTAGTCAGTCAATTACCCAGACACGGCAAGAACTCTAATAAGTCAATTGGCTGTAGGTCTTTCTTATTCAAGGCAACACCACAGTTAAAATAACTTCATCCTCCTTGTTACCCTCTTTTCTTCCCCCGTCCCCTTCCTTTTCTATATCCTCCCCTCTAATGTCATATTGTTGTTTTCTTCCTAGATTATCCATATCACAACACACACACACACACACACACACACACACACACACGCACACACACACACACACATGATACTTGTTTTTTCTGAGTTGTGGTTTGCTTTGCATAATATGATGACCTTCATTTATGTCTATTTTTCTACATTTAACATGATTTCAGAGATGTAAATCATTAGTAGGTATTTGGATAACATATGCAGGGTCCTGAGTTTGACCCCCATAACACAAAATAAATAAAACAACAGTAACACACAAATGTAACCCTGTATGTTTCAAATAAAAATTTAGTGAGAAGGATGGGACTCTTGACGTTTCTGATGTTTGCAAATCTCCTCAATATTAGGCTGAATAGGTCAGGCGTGGTGGTGCACGCCTGTAATCCCAGCAATTGGGAGGCTGAGGCATGAGGATCGTGCAAGTTCAAGACCAGCCTGGGTTACAAAAGTGAGCTCAAGGCCAGCCTGAACTGCATAGAGAGACCCTGTCTCAAAAAGACCAAAACAAAAATAAAAACAAAAATCAAAAAACAGGCTGAATAGAGCTTGCCAGAGGCCATTGTTTTACACAATAATATTTTATGGTATGTTGCTCTGCTTGGAATAAATTAAGAAAATCCAATCACATATGTAATTGAATAGACGTGTGGATTTTAATAGCCGTTATAGTTGTAAATGAATAATCTTCTTTAACAATACAGCCAAACCCAATGATTATCATTTTGTCAAAGGTTATTTATATTATGGAATCTAAAATTATAATAATAAACATTTTATTATTATAGAATACACCTGCCCATCAAGTAGCTTGAAGGTACTCTTAGATAATTTTATAATATGATACATTAAACATCTAGAAACTATTATGATGCTAACTTATGTACCTTTTCTAAATGTTGATAAATTTTGCTTTAAAATATCAAGAAATTCCACTCATTAATTTCACTAACAAATTCAGAAGAAGCCTCTTGAAGTATTGGAGAGCTATCAAGCTAGAGGAACCCTTCACTTGAAGCTTAAGTTGTTATTGCCAATAAATACTGTCAGCTATTTTCCCTAAGTGACAGGCTGACTTCATTCATTTTCAAGAAAGTAATGTGCCAAATATCCAGTCTCAATAATCATATCAGTCTTCCAATTGTTCTTTTCAGTAAAAATTATGTTTAATAAAAATAGAGTTCAGTTCACAAATGAAACAGTTACACAAATAATTTTCCTCATGACAACCACTGATATTTGTCACGCAGTGAGTATGTGTACGTGTCATCTTGCTACTTCACATATTAAAAGTGCATACACTCAAGGGTCCAGAAATTCATGACATTCATTTTTGATGTTTGTTCAAAAAGGGTATTCTTTTTTTCAATAAAACAACTTTATTAAACTAAAAATTTACAGATGACATGATTTACACATTTAAAATATAAGAGTCAATGTATTCTGGCACATTGACAGAACTGTATAACTCTATCCTCAATGAAATTTAGGTCATGTTTGTTAACCCAATCAAAACACTTTTCCTATTAGGAGTCCTCAAGGGCATTCTTAAATGGAAGTAAATATAGTGGTAGTGAAAAAAAAGTGGCCACATAGTTTGGTAACTACCTTGATTCATTCTAAGGTACCAGAAGGTCAGTGTTAATCATTTTTTGGGGGATATTTCAATATAAAAGTCAATATAGTAAAAACAGCTGTTTTGGATTTAATCTCATGAAAATCAATCTCAATTTACTGGCACAATGCAATGGTCTTGAGGATGCCAGCTTCATTCTGACAATAGCTAATGTGTAAAGTGATGTGTTTCAACGTAATTAGCACCCATTAGATTTTAGTGTTCAAATCTTCTCGTGCTCTCGAAGATGAACAAAATTATATTGTGGTGATTACAAAAAGTTTAGTAGAGGCTAAAGCTATCAATTATTGGAGAATATAATTTGTGAAACAGCAGACAGTAGGTAATATTGTTGCTAAATTCCATCTTGGTAAAGGATGTTGATGGAGAAGAAAAATATGCTTTTAATGTATCACTCAAAGCCCAGGAATTACCATGATTTTGTCAGTAGTTTCTAATTCTTTTAAAAGATTCTTTTGACCCCCCCATTAAAATTATAAATTTTTATTATCCAGTTATATTGGGTATTTCTATATTGTGAGTATATCTTATAAAGCATAGGAATTTTTCTTTTTTTCTTAGTGGTCACCTATGTTTCTTTTTCAGTAGCCACAGGGCAGATCTTGCTGGGTTGTCAGTCTCATCTCTGTCTGCTCTTTCTTCACCTTTTCTTCTCTGAAAACCCGATGTTTTCATTTAGTCACGAAAGTTTCAAGTTTCTTTCTGACCCTTTGTTTCCTCTTTCCTCAAGTGTCTTTGCAAAGTACACTCCAATTCCTTTTCTGTCTGTAGAAAAATAAGCACACAGACTGTTTACTCTTATGTATTAGCTGAAAATCAACACGAGAGACAGCAAACATTTAAAAGTCAACCAATTACCTCATCTTCCATCTCTCCTATTGGAGACAATTTGATTTTACTTTATCATCACCAAAGACTCCACTGTCTTCAGTCTTGCAAATGTCCCTCTGGTCTTAATTTTCTTTCCTCTTTGGTGAAGATACTCATGGTTCAGGTCTTGACTGTTTTGTTTCTTTCTCAATTGCACATTTAATTATCTTTCTTTTTTCCCCCCATATGTTGTGGCCTAAATTCTCTTCATTGTTTCCATATTCTTATGTTGAAACTTCACCTACCAGGGTGGTGATATTTGGAGGTGGGGCCTTTGGGGTGTGACTAGGTTTAGATGGGATCGTGAGTATAGGCACTTATAATGAAATTAGTGTCCCTGTATGTATTAGTTATTTTTTTTTCTCATTGCTGGGATAAATACCCAACACTCAAAATGAGGGAAAGAAAGGTTTATTTAGTTCACAATTACTTGAAGTTTTATAGCTTAAAACAGCCTGAGTTATGTAGCAACTCCTTGGAGCCTTATTTGCTCAGGAGACTGGGGTGCTGCCCTGTCCTGAATGACCCTTTCCACACCTCTAAAAGAGACCACAGGCCTGGGGGGAGGGCAGAGCACATGCTGACAGTCTCTGGCCTGGGCCTTGGAGCTCCGCCCTGGTCCTCTGGCCCTGGCCCTCAAGCCACTCACTGCTCCTTGAGCTGTGTCTGCCCCATGCCTTACATGAGGCTTTAGGGGGATGGTTAGACACAAACCATAACCTTCTACCCCTGGATCCCCGAAGTCTCATGCACATCCCTTTTTTCAAAAGGCATTTTAGTCTAAGAGTTGCCAAAATCTCAACTGTTTCAGCATTGCTAAAAAGTCTACATTCCAAGTCTCTTCCAAGATCTAAAGCAAACGCTCAACTGTGAGTCCCTACACAAATGAAAGGTTAAATACATCCAACATTTAAAGGCATGAGATAAACATTGCCATTCTAAAAAGTACACACAGGAGGATATGAATCATTGGGTCCAAAACAAGTCCAAAATCCAGGACAAACATTGAGTCTTATAGTTTTATGTGGAACATTTGAAGCAATCTGGAGCAAATTGTGAGCTGCATGTGGCCTTGCCCCTATGGCACTCTTGGTGGTAGATCCCATGGCATTTCTGTTAGGCTGGCTAAGACAGTTTGCTCTTGCTTTTTGTCCTGCATGTTAGGATACACTAAGAAGGTGACCAACCTAGAGAGAGCTCTCATCAAGAAAGTGATCATGCTGTCATCCTCCTCTTTGACCTCTAACCTGCAGAACTATGAGAAATGATTTGTTGTTTACTCTCCCCAGGCTATGGTGGCAACTCAAGATGATCAAGATGTCACCTGTTTAGATTTATTTCTATGCTAGATCAGTATAACTTTTTCCATGCCCACACTTGATTAAATGACTTAGAAAACCCTGAGATTTCCAGATGACTAGTAAAACAAGGTATTTCCTTTTATTTTTAGCACTAGGAGCCCTTGTGCAGTGGTTCCTCAGGTTATGAGTGCTTTTGTTTACTAACAATTTGGTTAGCAAACAGAAGCATTTGGCAAGATTCTTTTTTTTTTGTTTGTTTGTTTGCAAGCTCTGCATTGAGTGACAAGCGTGATCACAGCCATATTTCCCATACAAACATAAGTGTGGGCATCTTTTCCAAAGTTTTAGAATAAGCTAAGTTTGCAAACCAAGTATATTATATTACACTTCGAATTGGAGAGGATTAGGTGCAATCTTGATTCTGTTCTACTCTTTAAATGTGTCTCTATTTACTCTTCATTTCTGTAGTATTGTCTCTTTTGTACTGTTGGAGAAACTTTAAGAAAGAATAACAGAGATTTTGAATTATTATCTCTGACATATTCTAGCTCTATGATACTGACCAACATAATTTCAGGGTAGTTTTACTTTCATCTACAAATAGAAAAAATTGTCACTGTCAATGTCAAAATAAGTTCTGAGTGTTAGATGAACTCTAATTGCATTGATTGTCAATAAATACTTTTTGCTGTATTTATTCAATTCAAAAGCTAAAATCAGGGCTGGCCAAAAGATTGAAGCACTTGCAAGCAGGCACAGGAACTTTGGGTTTGAACCCCAGGCCTCCTATGCCATCCCTTCCCCAATTGCTGAGACAGCAATTGAGACTGAGAGTGGTGGCACATACCTGTAATCTCAGCTCGTGTGAAGCTGTAAACAGGCGATCTAGTAGTGACACCCTGAATATCCTGTAGACCATTCCGTAAAATACAAAACAAACAAACAAACAAACAAACAAAAAAAAAACCCCAAGCAAACAAGCAAACAACCCATCCCCTAAAAAAATCCCTAAAATTATTATAGAGAAATTCTCCCAAATTTTTGCCATGGTATTTTTAATTCTATAATTTTCACTCTTTCTGTCATGGTGCAGTAAGAGTGCCTTCTCAACAGAATTTGTTCCACAGAGGAACAAGAACATAAGATTCTTATTTTATTAGTGATGCTCATAGTCTCTTCTAGCTTCGTGCTCATCTGATTTCAGATCATTTCCACTATTTGCTTTTATCTCTCATTGCTCTACTTCATTATTTTCTTCAAACCACCCATCTTCCTTCATCTGCCTGATGGTTCATCACTAAAGATTCAGCTTAGATACCTGTTTGTCTAGAAATTCTCCCATAATCCTTGAGCTCTGATCTACTTTCAAGTGACCCCTTACCATGCTGCTCTTCCTTGTTGAAACATGTGTCACACCATGCCTCATCACTGTCTGTGTCTCTAAAAATATTGTAGTCACTCTCAATCAAGGAACCTATATTCATCACATCTTGAGTACAGTGTATAAGAACACAGTGAGTGTTCAATAGCTATCTCTTAACTATATGAAGAGAAATAAAGCTAAGAAAAGTAACAAAGGTAGTTGAAACCATTAGTGTTATTTGGGGCCAGTACACTAAAGTGCCTGCTTAGACAGAGCACAGTGGCTGGGTCCATGCCTGGTGGTGTGCGCCTATAATCCCAGCACTTTGGGAGGCTGAAAACAGGAGAATCACTACAAGTCCAGTCTATGTAGTGAGACCTTGTAGGTCCTGTAGACCCTGTCCTAAATACAGAAAAAAAGAATAAAAAGAAAATATTAGTGCTATTTTAAAATCATGCTCTTGACTACCCATGACTTATATATTATCCTGAAGGTCCCTTAAGTTCTCACTTAAAATATTCTTTAAAATTATCAAAGCATTTTTATAAAAATGAGTGAATAAACAAAGGTTCTGAAACAAGAAAAAAATAAATAAAATAAATTATTTTTAAAAATTATCAAAGCAGACATTTTGCTAGAGCAAAGGCTTAGTGTTAGTCTTATACCAAATGTAATTTAAGTGGCCAGTACAATTTTGAAGTTTCTGAATTGATTGCCCCGTTTTGGTCTACAGTTAGAATTGATATCTCTTAGAAATTACATGGAATAGTGAAAGGTCAGAATATTTTTTCAAAGCACCTTTTTCTTTTGTTCTTTTTAAATTTTATATATATATATATATATATATATATATATATATATATATATATTTAGAATAGAATATTTATTGGGAAAGAAAGCTTCTGTCTAATAGGGGTCAGAAGAGGGACCCTAGTGGGTTGCCCCCTTTTTCTTTTCTTAAATTGCCAAATAGTTCATAATAATATTTTAAAAAATTTCCTCTGTTCTAAATGGAATAAATCATACTTACAGAGTGGATTTCAGATGTTCTGAGCATGAGGCAGAAGAGCAAGACCATGAATATATTGATGGTATTATAAATAATACACCACTGAAAGGGGGACAATACCTTTGTCAGTCACCTGCTGAATTCTTCTACTCTTCTTTTTTGTCATGGAATTAGGAAAGGCTCCCAGCTGGTATTATCCTGGAGAACACCATGCATGACTTTGACTCATAAGATTTTATGAAAGCTGTGCTTTCTAAAGTAAATTGTGTTTCCTGACTCCTAGGGCTGAGAGGATACCCTGTGGCCAATAAAGATCTTTTTTAATATTCTTTCAGTCATAGTTTCTGCTTTCTGCTTGAAATCTCACCAGTCATAAAGGGCCATGATGACTACAATAAAAAAATGGGGTTGATAGTTATATTTAGCCACAAAGAAATAGTTCTCTCTGTTTTTATACTTCAGGTTGGAACTTAATTATTAAGACCTTTATCTTATGTAAATGTTTGTCGTCCTCCAAGTTAAGCAAAGTTCTTCTAGGGAGGTAGTTGATACAGATATTTAAGGGAAAAATTCTGTGCACACAATGCCTCTTACTCAAGTGGGTAATTTGCAATTCAGTGATTTGTAACCTAATTTCATCCAATGTTTCACTCCAACTACATAGTCTGACAGTACCATCTGCCCATTTTCCAGAGCAACCAATTCTTTCTTTCTTGTCTTTCAATAATAACAGAAAGAAAGAGGAATATATGTAGGAAAGGTACAAAGGAAGAAACAAAAACATAATGAAAATGATAGACTAATGAGAAAGGGTACTTCCCTCCTGACAGTTCTCTGCCTTGACCTATCAATAAAATCAGGTAATGATTAATAATTATTGTGCTGTTTATCATAGTATGTAAAATAACAACGATTACTTTTTAAAATCTTTCCCTGGCATAACATGATTTTGATGGTTAATATATATTTTAGCTATCGTTTTATTTGCAACCCATTGACTTGGATGGGAATGCAGACATGTAGCTGATATTGGTTTTATGAATGTGAAGACATGCATTCTCCTTAGGAGATTTTAATCAGATTGCCCAATTCAGAATCTGGAAAAGATAAGTACTACACACATCACTTTATATGACTGTACATCTTTAATCCCAACATTGCACCATGAATCAGTCACAAACTCTAGATTCAGCCACCCTGGAAAAGCTCATCCCCCACAATGCATCAGGCTTTTGGGGACAACCACACACAAGCCATAACATAGTAATATATAGTCTAAATATATATATATATATATATATATATATATATATATATATATATTATATGCACAGGTGTCTATGCAATTATGTACATATACATGTACATACATGCACACATCTATCTATGTATAAAGTTGTTAACATTTAGAAATGATCAAGAGTTTTGATATAAAAGATCTTGAATATATCTAATATTTTTCTTAGAAGGAAAGGTAGATTAGGACACATTTATATAGGGTTTCCTGGGATGATAAATTTCTTGGGTAAAGCACAAAGATGCCTTCCAGGAAAGTCCAAGCATATAAACAAAACAAAAAGAAAAAAAATAAACAAGCAAACAAAAAACAGACTCAAGACCCTTTGTATAACTTCAGTCTTCTTGAACTTTATTTTCTTGATTTTTCTTTTGGTTTTACTTTTACTAAATGGCTAGGGAAGAATCTGAATTCTAATGATAACAATGGAAGAAATAAACATTTAATTTCATTAATATATTTGTGTCCCCCCAATGGGCCCACATATTGTTTTAGCATTGTTTGTACCTGACCAACACAATTTTAATGCAATTTCTATATTAAATTCTCCTATTATCTCTTTCACAAGTAGAATAGGCTTTAAGATTTATACTCTGCTAGACAGTGGTAGGGAAATGTCCAGTGATTTTTTTTTTTCCTCATGAAAACTTTTTCTGATCAGTGGCACAAACATGATTTTTAGGTTCAAATCTGGGGTAGTGAAGTCTTTAAACTCTTTTACAAGTGTCTCAAATTTTTTGCCTGTGGTCCAATTTTCTCATATTATGTGGCCAGATAAGATAAACATGACCCACATATTCACCAGTTTTACTTGGCGTTCAGTGGAGGAAGATGAACAAGTGAGAAAATATATATTTTAAAAGGGTCTCTCAACAGAATTTTTTCACAGTTAGTGATGCACTTTAGCCAGCAAGTGTTTAATTTCCAACTTAATAAAATTACCAAAATGTGGATCTTAAAGCAGAGAGGTATTTAAGAAATGTCTCTTTGGGGAGTGATTGCTATCAACTGTGCATAAAGCACAATTGGATATTGCAATGGTACTTACTGTAAAAGTGCATCTGTTCCTGGGCCTATTAATTCTCTTGCTTATAAAAACCACCCATCCCTGAGTACACAGAGGAAAGGAGAGTGCAGAGTATGATGCTGATGGCCAGAGGTAGGGAGGGGCCTGGGCCATTGAGAGCATCCCTGAAAGCCACTTTAAGGCACTAAAGTCCAGCATCTGTTTGCTAATATTGTTTTATCACTCTGCTAGGCCATGTCCAGTTTATTCAGTCTAATGTAGGTAATGAACATGAAATCTTTAGGGGAGCTAAGGACATTTCCTAATGAATATAAGAACCTTAGAAAGGGAAATGATGATAATGGATGGAATAGTGTCTTTTGAATCAGTAGACCAAATAAATTGGACATGACATAACAGCTTCTTGTTTTTGCCAGAGACTCACTCTGGCTCCTTAGAGAGAAATTTAATCATTCCAGTTTCAGTCAACTCTTTATCAGTTGTTTAAATTATTTGATGAATAGCTTCAGTGAATATTCCAGGGCCTAGAATATTATGAATAGCTTAGGGTGGTTGTCTATATAATAGAAGGGTTTAGAGCATTTTGCCTGAGCACATTTTCCTTGCCAAATTTTGTATCCAGAATTACTTGTAATGAACTGATGTGCCTAATTGGTATCTTTTGAGAGTTGCTTTCATTTTCATCTTCATGTTTCAGTGGCATAATCCTAGTGAGAGCACATAGGGGGTGAAACACACCACCAGTTTCCTCTAAGATTAATCACACTTTTTGAAGTACATGACAGTGTTTTAAAATTGGAATATAATCTTTTAGTCTTTAGTTTTCTACTTAAAAGTAGCTGGTTCTCATACAGCGTTTATTATAAGTTGTTCTACATATGCACTAGCTTAGTTTTTACCAAACTTTATAAAAAAGATACTACTGATATATCTGTCTTACAGATGAGAAAACTGAGATCCAAAGAAGTATAGAAACGTATGCAGTGGTTCTCAACCTGTGTGTTGCGACCCTGGTGGGGGTCGAACGACCAAAACACAGGGGTCACCTAAAGCCATCAGAAAACATTA
The DNA here is from genome assembly GCA_004027025.1 of Myocastor coypus. Classification (NCBI taxonomy): domain Eukaryota; kingdom Metazoa; phylum Chordata; class Mammalia; order Rodentia; family Myocastoridae; genus Myocastor; species Myocastor coypus. The sequence goes on from PVJA010009384.1 coordinate 38,991, forward strand.
TTTATTTGGAATTATAGGTTTATTTATTTATTTATTTGTTTATTTGTCTTTTTGAAACAGGGTCTCACTGTGCAGGTCAGGCTGGCCTTGAGCTCACTTTTGTGGCCCAGGCTGCTCTCGAACTCACACTGATCCTCCTGCCTCAGCCTCCCAAGTGCTGGGATTACAGGCGTGTGCCACCACACTCGGCTAGAAATTACAGTTTTGAAGTAGCCACCAAAATTATTTTTTGGTTTGGGGCCACTGCAACATGAAGAACTGTATTGTACAGTGACGGCATTAGAAAGGTTGGAACCACTGAATATAGGATTGCAGAGCTGTAGCTTTTAGGGTTGGGATTTGAATAAATACCTTAGAGTCTACACTCTTCTCACTGTGCTATGCCGCCTCCTGGAAATTTATAATACAAATTAGGATTACTTAGCATTGCAGATTACCTGTATGGAAATAGAGTGAGAAGTCTGCAAAATGTTCACATTGTTATTCAACAGAGCTTCTAGCACTGAAGCTATGGATATCTAACACTAGCAGCAACAGCCAATTAAAAGTATTTAATGCACGTGGCCTAATATTTCTCTCAGAGGCTGCAAGGGACAGAGGTATGTTCAGTTACAGTATGCAATGGGGATCTTCATTAATGAAAATCAAGCAAGAGCCTGAGCTGCTGCATCATCCCACAATGAGAATAAAACTGTAATTCTACAGCAGGCCTTGGGGAAATGCGGAGCTCTATTCAGCATTCAATGTTACTCAAGTGGTAGCTTAATTACCTCGTGCTGCTTTCAAGAAAGATAGGCTCAGAACTGTCTTGTTTTAGCTTTGTTATTTTATGTCTCCACTTATCATCTCTCTCAAGATTTTTAAGCCTTGCTGGTGCTAATGGTCTGTATTTACCTATATCACATTTGTCATCCAAAGTGTGGGCATTTTGTTTTAGGATAGAATCCTGTGGCAGCCACGTAGAAGTGACTGCCACAGAGCCTAACATCCACACCTGCTCCATACAGTGGTGACATAGACTTAGTGACAACCCATGCCTAAAATTCTTGGACCAACTCGATCACAAGAGAGCTAAAGGGCTTTTGACATTTAGTCTATTCTGTCCAAATCATACTTATATATATTTCCTCTCAGATTTTTAAAATGTATGATAATTTAAAAGCTTTCCTTGGTTACATGTGGTATCAACAATAGTTAATACTGTTTATTTATCTGCAACTTCCTGAAATTTTTATTTCAAGGAGAATCAAAAGAAATAAAATGATACAGAATTTTAAGGCAAGATGATAGGAAATTAACAATGTTCATTATATTGCATTGTTACCTTCAAAGCAGTTGCTCCAATCACCAGAGACACGCATACAGAATTCATCCAACAAAATAAGTGCTAACAGTTCCTTTCAATGAACTGATAGAAATTAGTATCTTCTGGGGCCTGGCAGGATGGCTCAGTGGTCTAAAGCGCCTGTTTAGGAAAGCTTGGACGGCTACAAGGACCACGGTTTGATGCCTGGCACCACATGCTGTGCCAGCCCTGCCCTCAAGGCAGGCTGAGCCGGCCATAAAACTAAATAAATAAACAAACAAAAGTTCTGAAACAAGAAAAAAAAAGTTCTAAAAAAATTAGCATCTTCTAAACACCTAATTTAGATAGAATTATTAGTCACAGGTTAAGTTCGAAGAAATATTATAAACCTGCAAATGTAAGTATATCCACCCAATTTTTGAATCATCAGACATTTTACAGATTCAAGAACTGAGGATAACTATAACTTTCATTAAAGAAAAACAAAATTGATATTGTAGTAAAGTCAAAGAAAATCTTTTTGTTTTGTTCTTACTGATTTGCCGTTTAATAGGCTGTTAAAAAATTATTCTCGGCCCAGGGATGTAGCTCAGCAGCACAGCATTTACTTGGCAAATGTGAGGGCCTGAGTTCAATTCCTAGTACACACAAAATAATCTATAATTTCTAGGAAATGTATGCCTTTCAAAAGACAATAAAAAGATAATATCGATCGGAAAGGATTCAGATCGTGTGGATGGATTTGTGTCCTTTAGTGTACACTATTACCTTGACTTAGTGATATTTTCTCTCGGATGGATTCTTTACAAGTTTCCCCAACTATGGAGGATCTTTTACCCCTTGTATTCTTCTGATAGCTTAATATGGAAAACCTCTGAACTGATCCTTATATAGTAAGAAAAATGACTTGTTGGGGAAAGATGGGAAAATTGAATTGGATCTAAAAATCATTTGTGCTGAGCTGAGTTTTCTCAGAAAACTGAGCCAACTTTATCAGAATACTATTTGTACTTTCTTTTGCTAATGTTTGATATTTTCTAAATACTAGGATTTCTCCATTGGTTTATTTTGAAATCTTACCTGGTGGTTGGAGTCCGAGTTCCATGTGTCACTTTTTTATTAGAGAAAGTTGTATGTGTCATGAAGAATGTACGCAGCACACTTTACCCTATGTAAATGCACAGCTCGCTTTTGTATTTATCTTCCATTTGCTGATCTCTGGCAATGTGCTGTGCATTGTCTGTTTTGCTAAATTCTGCTGAACTTTGTTCCAAGTAGCTGAGAGACAGCTCTCTGCTACTCATTAGTGGGATGTTTTTAAGGCTGAGGTGGCAGGTAAAGGAGAGGCTCATGAAATATTTATGAGGACTGGAACGCACTGGATTAAGAGCCAGGAATGTACTGCTCTACTGTACCACACCCTGAGATGAGTCGCTTAACCCCCTCAACCCTCAGTTCTTCCACTGGAAAAAAAGGGATTCGCTAGTATTTGTCCTCAGAGGTGATTGTAAGTTTGAAATGTTAATACCAGCTGTTTAGCGTATGATGCTCTTGCTAGGCCATTCAAAAAGATGTTGTTTTTCTTTTGAATGATTTCCTAAACAATAGGAAGTACTTTAGGTTAAGAATGCACTGTTGGGCCCAGCGGGATGGCTCAGTGGTCTAAAGCACCTACTTAGGAAAGCTGAGGTGGCTGCAGGGACTGTGGTTCGATCCCCGGCACCACATGCTGCGCCGGCCCTGCCCTCAGGGCAGGCTAAGCCGGCCATAAAAATAAATAAATAAACAAACAAACAAAAGTTCTGAAACAAGGAAAAAAATGCATTGTTAAGGAATAAACAGCTCAGTGATACACCGAACTTGTAGATCTTTAAGTTAGTTATTTGTAGTACCGCAGAATGTGACTGCAGACACAAAGACTGTCTGTAAGTCATTGTATGCAGGCTCTGATCTTTAGTGCTCTGGAATTTTCACGGGGATGTCTGAGAGGTTCTTGAGGTGCAAGGAGAGAGGAAGCCTGCTAGCATGATGTTTCCCTCCTCCATGTTGAGAAATGAAACTAAGCTTAAGTTTTCATTTCGTTTTGTCTGCTCAAAGATTGCAGAGTATTTTGTCAACAAAATGTGCATGTCACTAGTCACATCCAGCGCTCTCATTTGCAGAAAAAAAAACCATCTGATTTGCAAATTAATCTCCCAATGAAGCGAGTCTGTAATTCTAATCGCAAGAAGAGCTGGACTTTGAAACAAAATATCGCTTATACTGTTAGAGCAGCGCTCACAACCTTGGCTAACATTGGAATCACATTGAGAGATCTGGAAATCTTGATGCCCAGGTGGCTCTCAGACCAATTACATCCAGTCTCCATGGGTGATTTCCATTGCAGCCAATGTTTGGAACCACTGGCCTGGCAGTAGGGAGCAGTGACTTTGGCTTTGTTCAGTAGTGAAGTATTTATGGAGAAAGCAGGCCTTGAGTATGGTTGCGCGGGTGGGCTGAATTTTTATAGAAAAAAAAAAAAAGACGGAGATGTTCACGTTGACATAATAATATTGATTTCAGAAAGTTTGTGTTATAGAAGAAAATAGATGGAGAGAGAGAGGAGGATCCAGAGAGAGAAATATAGCATGATACTAAGAATCAGCAATAGCTTCAGGTTTTAGCTTTATCATTTATTCCCTGTGAAAATGTGACAAACTTGTTTAGTCTCTAAATTTTTGTTTCTTCATCTGTAAAACAGGAAATAAAAGGGTCTGCTGACTTAGTAAAGACTAGATGGGAAGATGAGCACACAGCTCTTTTTTCAATGTCAGGTCACATAAAGCACCCAGATTTGGTCTAGAATCATATTCATTTCTTATCAGGCAGATAGCACTGAATGTTAAGGAAAATTTTGGTTATGGAATTAAGGAGTTAGCTTTTGGATAGGTTTAGGAGCTTTGACTACAAAAATAAGCAGATTTTTATTTTTAATTTTGTCATTAAAACATGACTTTGAAAAGATGAAGGTGACCAATGTCATGTTAGATAGGTACAATGACCATATGCAGGAATGAGAGGAGAAGACAGGAAATGCGGGCAGAGGAAACTGCCAAAGGAGATGAGCAGCATCCAGGACCAAAGCTTTTGGATTAAAATGGTTGGAATTTATGAGAGAAATGAATTAGAGAAAAATTTTTTTCACAGAAAATGAAAGACTAGTGACTGATTTGATTTGTATAATAGCTGGGAAAATGGAAAAAAGAAAGAGAGTGTAAAAAAGAGAGAGAAAGAGAAGGAGAAAGAGAAAGAAAGAAAGAAAGAAAGAAAGAAAGAAAGAAAGAAAGAAAGAAGAAAGCCATACTTTCTTTGAGGTTTCGATAATGACAGAAGAACTAATATCTACCTTGTATGAAAAGATGAAGACTTCATTGTTGGATTTTTAAAAGTGAGGTTAGTGTAGAACTGACATGACCTGGGGAGCAGGCCTTCAAAAAGATGCAGTGGACAGCAGAAGGAGGGTCAGACAGACAGGAGCAAAGAGTTTGCGGCAGATTTTGCACTTGATGGTTTTCACATAGCTGAGATTCCATAGAAGGCTTTTAAAGTCAGAGGAGCATAAAACTCCTTAGCTAACTCAAACCTGGCCTTTGCAGCACTGCGCTCCTATCTCCCCTGCACTTTCCTGCCTCTTCCGCCCCCCACTTGAAGCCTGCATATCTAGAAACCTGTGTCTCATCTGCACGGCAAGAGCACTACTTCTCATTCTCTTCCCTATGCTCCAGGCTTCACATCCCCTATTTCTACTGACTAGAACATTCTTTACAGTAAACAGTTTTTAGTTCCCAAATGTCAAAGTGACACTGTTGGAGACATTCAAGTGAACAACGCTAAACAGAAGGTAGCTACCATCAGGTAGATAATTGAAGTGGGCCAAGAACTCCTCAGGCGCCAATACATATTTCCATCTCTACTTGAGGGGCTGAATCAGGTTTACCAAAGTTTTCAAGTGCTGAAAGCAAAACAGGAAAAGGTAGGCAGTGGAAAAGAGAGTTCTAACTGAACTGCTTTTGAAACTACTACTTAGTAAATGGCATTGCTATGCAGTTTATTTTCCTGGAGAGGTAAATTGGGTGATTGGATCACACCCTGGAGATGGTTCTATTGAGATCAAGACAATCAGGTTGCTACTTATTTAGATTCTCACATTCCTTGACAGGAGCACGAAGAGGCAGTCAATATAATATTTAAATCCTCAAGATGGTGAGGTCCTCAAGAAATGTGTTCTAATTAAAACTGTTCTGATTTCTTCTGAAATATAATTATTTAATGTATTTTTGCTTTAACAAATCAGAGTCGAATCAGTGTCAGTTCTCCCAAAATGACTAAAGCAAAGCAAGTAAAGTGATGCTTTTGTTTCCTGAATGTCCTTAATTTAGGTAAGGTCTGATTACTCATTCAAGATTGATAATCTGCCATGCAGAGTTTTTTCCCAAGTGTCCTTGTCAGACTTTGTATTCACTCAGTGAGTCCCTAGGGGTTGTTTCTTAGCCTTTCCTTAGGAATCTTTCCAGTGAAATCATTTAGTAAAAACCCACTCCAGTCTGAAAAACCAAGCGCCTGGAGTTTATTACGTGGTCTTTCACCTAAACTGTTCCTTTCACATGAGCTGAACCTGAGAACCTTGTGAGCTGTGGGGTATGCAGTCTGGTGGGCTGCTGTTGTGCGCCATAGCATTTCTGAGGCCTGATTGCAGGTAGAACTGTCTGCCTTCCAACAGTATTGAACAACTGTCAGTGTGGAACTCGCATGCATTTATTTACTCATTCATTTCTTAATTCAGCAAGAACAATGGCTTGCTCTAGTTCCCCTTCCTTTCGGACATTCTTCTGTAGCGTTCCTAAGCAGATGGAATCATTCAGATGGTAAATGAGACGAGAATTGTCTCAGTCTGACATAAAAGTTGACAAAAATACCGACATGTTTTGTGTTTTTATTAGGATTTCTGTAGCATGTATTACATTTATACTTCCATCTTCAAAAGTTTTAGAAATTTAGCGTGTTCCAAAAGACATACACTTATTATTTTTTAGTGACCATCTAAGTGAATAACTACATTTCTAGTCCCAATATAATAAATAACTGAGCAAACAGTGTTAAGCAGATGTGGCTGAGTTTTAAAAATCTGTATAGCTGGCTTTTAAAGTTTCTACAAGAGGAAAAATGTATCAGCAGACTGTTATATGTAAAAGAACCAGAAGGTGGCACTAGAGCATTTGAAGTTGCCACATGTACCTATATTATAAAATGACCAGGGAACACTTTTGAAAAATACTGTGTGTAGGTGATTTAAAAGCAAAATTAAAATTTTATGTTTCAGATATTTTAAAGTTACTGTTTTTCTCTCAAATTGAGAATGCACCAAGTAAGCATTAAAAAAAAACAAAAACAAACAAACAAACAAACAAACAAACAAGACAACAACACTGTGAGCAGAGTCAGAAATACAGGGCCAAAGATGTTCATAATGACATTCCATAGATCAGTGAAAATGGCTGTTGTGCTGTACTGGCATGTACACATGATGCACATAGGCGCACACCTTCCCTTATTATGTGTACATTACATGTAATGTGATCCATAGTCCATAGCCAGCACACAAAGTCTAGTGGAAGGAGACGGGGCTATTTGTCCTTCTGTCCTGCTCCATGCCTTTCCACATACCGCTTTGTAGCCCCTTCCTTTGCAAAATAGTTTCTAATTCTTCTCTGTTAGCACTAATCACTTGCTTCATTGTTTGCCCCTGATTTTTCTTTTTTTTAAACACAGTTTTAAGGAAATTATGCTTTGTAAATGCACAAATTTATTTTTCTTTGTTTAATTTTAAGTAACTTGAGGAAGAAACTGATTCTTATTTGGTTTTAACTCTAGAAAGGAATATTTCACTAATGAATGTCAAACATTCCATTCAAACTGAACATTATGGCAACAAGACAAAACAACTACATAACATAAAGTATGAGCTCTAAATTATAGTCCAGTGGTCAACATTTTCAGGCTAATGATGATATTTATCTCATTTAATGCATCAAAATATCCATGAATTCATCATTAGTTGACTAATATTTCTAGTATGAACATTATCATTAAGAGGTTATTGTTTTCCTATTGGCATGTAGATAGGAGAAACTATTTTTGAGATACAGGAAGATTAGATTGAAAATCATTACCTTAATCACTTTGCAAATTAACTTTTGCTTATAAAACTCTTCTATGCACTTTCATTGCATCTATAAAGCAGATCAAACAAAACTAGACACAACATTGATCCTGCCACATGCCAGCAGGTTCTCTCTTATCAGCTAGGAGTTTATGCTTTCATTTTTAAAACTCCCTGTTTACAAACCTTCTGTTTATTTTCAAATACTAGAGCAATGCTAAAATACAAACCAATAATACTTAGTATTAAAAAACAAGAATGCTCTGGCCAAATAAAGATATTTATGAACACCTTTGCAAAAAGTTTAGTTTCCTGGCTGAAAATGTTTAAATAAATTTGTGCTATCTAAATGTATAAATTTGGAATATTCTACCATCAAAGTTGTTGCAACATGCAGCAATTTAACTTACTTCTTTTGAGACAGGGTCTTGCTGTGTAGTCTAGTCTAGCCTAGAACTCACCATGCAGCCCAGGGTGGCCTCAAACTCACAGCAAACCTCTTTCCTCAGCCTCCTGGGATTATAGGCATGTAGCACAAAGCCTGACTTTTAGTTTACATATTTAAGTTAGAAATTACAGTTGTCCAAGATCTCATCTGTGCTACATAGCAGTGTATGAAAAATACACACATATGTATGCAGGCATACACACCCTCACACATACACCACCTCCATCTGTGCTCATTAAGAGCTTCCCTGAGTTGTAGGCTGGGGCGTGGCTCTGTGGACTGGCACCTGCTCTGCGTGTAAGAGGCACAGGGTTTATCAGCAGCACCACAGGTAAAACAAAACCAACCACCACTTCTACCAACCATAAAAGCACTTTGGGGAGTTAAAATGAAAGCAGGTAATGATACTGTATGTGGATCACACATCAGAAATCTTGTAAAGATTACAGGCCAAAACAAGAGGTAACATAGGACCAGTGCTCCAACTCTGCCATTTCCTTCAATTTTCCTCAAGTTTTCTCTGATTTAAACAAACTAGATATGAGATTTTGACATAGAAAACTTGGAATACATAGAAATATTTTCAATTTCTTGAGACAATTAACCCTTCTTTCCTCCTGCTTAGAGAAAAAAGCAAAGCCCTTCCCCATACATCTATGTTCTTAAATCGAAGCATGTACTCCATTCTCTTAAGCATGAATAACTCTGAATGCCATATATTTCTGAGCACTTTAAGTTTTCTCCTTCTAGAAACAGACCTGTCTTCCTCGTGTCTCTCCTTTCTTTCCTCATTGTTCCAGGAATACACTGCCTATGTTAGTCATTTTCACTATGCTTTATGTACTCTGTAATGGACACGAATCATTTTATCACTTTAATGAGCTAATTGTACAAGCTTCAAACCTATCGTGTGTTTTTCTTTCATTAACATAATGCAGAATAAAATGCACATGGTGACATGAAAACTTTTTCTCTTTTTCGTTAATTAGTTTTGCTTTTTGTGCCTATACTATTTGCTGTTTTTTTTGTGATTACTAAAGCCATCGGGTGGTAACTCATTGAATACTTAATTGCATAATTTCATGAATTGACAAAGATTTTGAGATGAGAGCAATTGCCACCTATGTATGTTTTGACTCCTTATTGCTTTGACTATTTTGTGTACAAACATCTCAGTGATGTGAGCTCATATATTTATTTCATATTTCATCAGTGTCTAACAGGGTCTAATAATACAAGAGATGGTATGATAGTGTTGTTTACAATTTCTGAATTGGAAACTGTGTGCAGATTGTGATCAAACTATTAGCTGCATCAAGAATTCTTAGGGCTGGGCACTCATTTTAAAATGCAGAAGATAATACACAGCCAGTAGGTGTGGCAACTCATTGTGACCAATTATAGGTTATGTATTTTCCATACTCACGGCAAATGTATGCAGGCCCTTCTACGCTTAGGGCCAGAGAAAGATACAATGTTCTTATTTAGGCATTTTAAGAATATAGGGGCCTAGTGGGATGGCTCAGTGGTCTAAGGCGCCCCATTGGGAAAGCTTGGGCAGCTTCAGGGACCATGGTTCGATCCCCGGCACCACATGCTGCGCCAGCCCTGCCCTCGGGGCGGGCTGAGCCAGCCATAAAAATGAGTGAATAAAGAAAAGTTCTGAACGAAGAAAAAAAAATAAATAAAATTAAAAAAAAAAAAAGAATATACACTAATTAAAACTTAATAGTGCTCTCTTCGTTACTCAGACTTTAATTTTAGTTCCCGAGGATTTAGACCTTGCTGTTAGTTTGCTTGCTAACTAAACTCTCTGCTTTACAGAGACCTTCCAGTTCGATAGCCTTAGAAACTGATGTGCTTGATTGTATTTCTATCTATCTCTGATAAATAAATTCATTGATTGATCAAAAATTGTCACATCCATGAATTTCTCTTGCAATTCATTTACTCTTTATTGCCTTTTTGATGCCTAGAAGCAGTCTTAACATGTCCAAAACTAAATTCTTGACTTTCCACCATCCTTGTCAGCCACCAAACTCCTTCCTCTTCAGCCTTCTGTACCCCTTTAATTGTTCGGTTCAAATAATATCATCCTTTTTGTTCCCCTTCCTCCTATTGCCTGATTCTGTGTGGATGGTGATTTTGTTGGTCTATCACCACCATTTCTTATATCCATGGCTGTGGCCTGGTCCATTAAGTTATCAGCTCTACTACATTAGAGTATATTCATGGTGTCTGTCAGGGGTCTTGGTGATTTTGATTTGCCTTCTTGTATTCTATTTTTAATTATATTCTTAAAAGTATAAACCAGTTCATGATATTGCTTCATTATTCAGTCCTTGCATCGTACACAGCCTTGTGTACTCAGCAAAGGCCAGATTGCTGAGTGTTGAGTGTCTTATGAGGCTATGCAAGCATGCACACACTGCATCCCCACCTGGCCTCTCTTCTAGTCTCCTGCCCTAGCCCTCCCTGCTCTGTTTCCACTGAATTCCTGGTACACATGCTCCTGCTCTTAGCCTATTGCAGTAGCTAGACCCTCAGCTAGGACTTGCCTTCTTTTATGTTGTCGTAAGACTGGCTGCCTCACCTTCAGACCATTGTACAACTGTTACTTTTTCAATACAGCCTTTGTGATCACCTTATTAAATTTTGATCCCTTTATCATTCTCTGTCCTCCTTCTTTACTTCATTTTTCTCATAGCACTGTTACACCAAATGACATTGGTCTACTTATTTCCCTGATTTTGTACCTTATCTATTCCTTAGCTAGAGAAGCAAGTGCTATGAAGGAAGACTTTATGCCTTTATTATTTGCTCACAGATCTTAGCACAAACCTTGCAACACACTTAGGAAATATTTTTAAAACAACGAATAAATTACTGACATAAAATATCACAGTATGATTATATTCAAATGCAGCATATTTAATTTATCAATGTATAAAATACTTTTCAATAATGATACACATAAAAAACACTCTTTTTTGCAGGCTTCATTTTTTTTTTTAAATATCCTACATCGGTTTCAGATTACTTTGCTTCCCATAGCAGTACAACAGGCTGCTGGTTCTTTATTAACTCTGATGTATTCACTTATGCACCTTCCCTAGTGAAATAATTTATAAACCCTGAGTTGTTTTAGGTGTTAGGGGAATCTAGCTCAATTCATATCTTCACTTAAAACATATTACTGTCAAATGTACCCTGTGTTGTATTGAGAGATATTAATGTCAATTTTAAAGATATGACTTTATAGACTATTTTTAACAAAAACAAGAGAGCTTAGTGATTTGAACTGTGTGATGAATTGAGGGAAAGGTAGGCCAAAGTGTTAACCAATATTATCAAATTATAAATGTTTTCTATGCTTAATACAAAAATACAAAACCAAGTGTAAATTGAATGTTCACACTTAAATATAAGATCAAGGATGCAATCTAACAACCTTCCAAACCTAAGGTAATAGCATTTATGAATTACATGCAACATAAAATTTAGATGGATAATTAAGCTGTGTGATGAGGTTTGCTTAAAAGCTTATGAGGAACAGATACTGTTACCAAGCCTTCTAGTAAGTGAGGTGCTTGATGTCTGTGGATTTCTCTTTAACAATCAGGAAAAACATTATGTAGACTTAAAATGAAGCATAGATTCTATTTCAAAGTTTTGGTCTATTTAAGGAAGATGTATTCGAGTTTATAACTTTTTCTTGACCTTTAATTCAGTAATAAATATGATATATTATTTGAAAAACCTAAATTTAAATTTGATTTGTAAACTAGATATGATTGCCTAAACAATTACCAATACTGAGAATTGGGCTGACATTTATGGATTAGTTTATTTATAATTACAAAGCTTGCATTACAGAATACATGTACATGAAATTTATAATTCATTTTATATGACATTAGAAAAGTTTACTGAGTAAGGTGTTTATTATAGCAAATATAAAAATATCCTAGTACTTAAAGAATTATGCCCTGTTTCTTAGACAGATGATGGGCTCATAGCAAAGAACAAGTCAAGTTTCTGCAGAGAGGAAAAACTTTAGAGAGGATGAATGGGTATATGATGAGTAGACAGACAAACAGACAGACAGACAGACTCATAGATAGATATTAGGGAAATTAGTTCAGGTAACTAGATGGCAGAAATGTGATTCAACTCAAGTTTGAAGACCTCTGAGTCAGCGACAAGCCTGAGAATTATTTTAGCTTACAAATCCCAGATTCAGAGACTGCAGAACCTGGACTTCTAATATCCAAGGGAAGGAAAAGACAGATTCTCTGCTATAGAAGGAAGAATTTGTCTTTGGTTTATGTGTGAGCTTGTTTCTGGAAGAGACTAGCATTTGAGCCAGTGCTCTCCACAAAAAAAGTTATAATTGCCCTAGGATGAGCAGGCATCATTCAGCCTTTTGAGGGCCTGAACAGAAGAAAAAGAGCAGATGAAGTGTGAACTTCCTCTCTCTGCTTTAGCGGGAAAATCCGTCTTCTCCTGCCCAAGCATCAGTGCTTCTGGTTCTCAGGCTTTTGAGTCCAGACTGAACATACATTACCAGTTTTTTGCTTCCTAAGTTTACAGATAGCATATTATGGAACTTCTCAGTTTCAATACTTGCATGAACCAATTTCTCAAGTATGTTTCTCTGTCTGTCTGTCTGTCTGTCTGTCTGTCTGTCTGTCACCTATCTATCTATCTATCTATCTATCTATCTATCTATCAACTATGTCTATCTTCCTATTGGTCCATCCATCCATCCATCCATCCATCCTATTCATTCTGTTTATCTGGAAAATATTAACAAATACATTCCCCATGGACTGGTAAGTTCAAAGAAAAACAACATAGTTTTTTCTACTTCATGAGAGTAATCATGAGTATTAAATGGCAAGCCATATCTAGCACATACCAGTATTTACCAAAGTTTATTGAATGGATTTATTGTAACAAAAAGGTACCAAAGTGCTCCAGAACAAATTTACTTTCTTTTTTTTTTAAAGCTTTTTTGATATAGTCTAGCTACACAGTTCAAACTTCTAGTGATCCTCCTGTTTTGTCTTCCGCAGCACTGGCATTACAAGTGTTCACTACCGCACCTGGTTTCAGGCTGGCATGGTGTGCCTGGAGTTCTGAGACTGGCATGGTATGTAGTACTGGGGATTGAATCTGGGTCCTTGTGCTTGCCAGGCAGGTGCTTATGCCAGCAAGCTACTCCCTAGCCACAAAATTTACTTTCTCTAGTGTGCAAGAAGTATATTTTTAATGCTAAGAATGAAATCAAGTTCTGAGACGAATTAAGTGATCTGTATAAATTTCTCTACTTATCATGCTTTTTTTTTTTTTTTTCTCATGGGAACGTACAATGAAGAACATGTGTTGATGAATTTAAATGATCATTTTGCCATGGTGCAATGTAATTGGTAATGTACTACCAATTAGGGATGGTAGTACAAAATGATTAATGCTGTTATCACTTCTCTCTTATGTTTTTTCTTCAGTTCCTAAATTCCCATTTCCACACAATTTAGGTAGTCTCGATTTGTATCTCTCTTTACTTCAATTTCAATATCCATTTACTTGTATTAATATATTTGTATTCCTATTTAATATGTATTCCTATTTAACATATATTTCCTCCATATCCTTTCTATAAATACGACAAATTTCACATTTTAAGAACATCATTCAGCAAGTTTAATAACTTTATAGTTGTGTGACTTTCATCAAAATCCAGTTTTAAAACAGTTTTAGTTCCCGTGTGCCTATTTATAGTTAATACCTTTCTCCATTCACTCAGTGATATACATTTAAGTACATATATTACATTTTTCACAGATAATAGCATCTATTCTGCTTTGGAAGCTTTTATAAACAGAAGATATTTAGGAAAGTGGTTATTAAATAAAGTTGCTGAAATTAGCACGGTGACTACTTTTTAATAAATATTAAAAAGTAGCACTGCAGCCATAAATGTGTGAAGACTGACTTTTCTGATATATAATAGGTACCTCTAGTTCTCTATCTAGTATGGTATCCTAAGATTCCAGTGGAAGCACAAGGGAAGTGGTCTGCACAGTAATAACCTTGGCATGGGTGGTTCCGTGTGGTTCACTTCTATGAAACCTGGAGAGTGTAGAATTTTACTCATTTGCCATCTCCTGGATGTATGATATTGGACACACTATTTCATGTCACTGAACTTTTAATTTGTTTATCAGATTTTTTACAATAGTAAAGGTAATATCTATGACAATCCTCATTGAAAATTCATTGCATAGGTTAGATTTTCCCCTTCATCATTATTAAATACTCATTCATTTAAAGTTAACTCAAGTTACAAAAGTTCTGAAAGCAAGTGGATGAATTGATAAGTATTTTTCATCCATGTATTTGTATGCTATGATTCATTAATTACATGGTTGAAAGTAATAAAGATTCATCTGAAGTATGTATTCGTGTCACTTGAATGACTGAAGTAGTGTACATGGGGAATTTGTTGAAATTTTAATATAATCCCATTGTAAGTTTCAGAAATCTAATATTTGACTTTTCTTTATGAAATTTCCCACCTTTGTACTTGAGAAAGAATCTTAAATTGCTAGCGATGCTTGGCAGGAAGCGTCCTACACAATGATATAGCAGTTTCCCTTCTGTCAAGGTTAAATTTCAATATATCTTGTCAAATAGCGAGGAAGCAAGCTATTAAAATTGTCTTTAAGTAGAAAGAAATGGAATGGGGAATGAAAGTCTTCCAGTAACACTTCTCAAACAGCTTTTGTGTCAGATCCCTTTGCTCTTTAATGGTAGCTATTGTTGATAAAAGTGTACATTCCTGCCTTTGGAGAGCATTCTTCATCTTGTGCTGTGCAGAGAAAAGACTTAGTTTCTCAAGCTTATATTGTACAGCTTGAAAGCATTGAACATCATGGATTTAAATTTTTTTTTTTTTAACTTCATGCTAGGGTGCTGTATGTAGTGGCTCGGCAGTCTTCACATTGTTTAGAAAGAACCTGTGTGTTCAAAAGTGCTTTATTATACATTATCCTACCTCATAGATCTAGAGAAATCATTACCAAAATTCATTTAGAAGAAAAGACCCAGAATAGCAGAAGCAATTCTGGGCAAGAAAGGCAAGGCAGGGAACATCACAATCTCAGATCTGATATTATGCTACAAAGATACTGTGACAAAATCGGTATGTTGCTGTAAAAAATAATAGTCCTGAGGATCAGTGGAACAGAATGGACGTTCCCTGGATGATAGTGTTGGAAAACCTGGCTTTCCACATGCCACAGACTAAAGTAGGACTCATGTCTGTCGCCATACACTAAAGTGAAAATGAATCAATAAATATTAAAATAGAAGCACTAAATACCTAAGAACTGAAAATGGGCAGAAATCTCAAAGACATAGGTGTAGGCAGAAACTTCTTAAACAAAATTTGGACTTCAAAGGAAATAGTATCAAGAATGAACAAATATGATCTTCATTTACTAAAAAGCTTTTTCACAGTAAAAGAAATCAAAAGCAGAGTGAAGTGATAACCCATACTGGAAAAATTATAGCCATTTGTCCCAAAGGTAAAAGACTTATGTCTAGAACATGTAAAGAACTGAAAAGAAAATCCTACAGTTCAAAGACCCAATTCAAAAATAGGCATCTGGTATGAATACACACTTCTCCAATGAAGAAATATAAACAGCAATAAATATATAAAAATATTCAACATCATTGAACATTTATGAGATACAAATTAGAACAACACTGAGATTTCATCTCACCCTAGTAAGAATGGCTATCATAAAAAATTAACCAATAACAAATAAAATATAGCAGGGGATGTGAGGAAAACGGGACCCTGCTCCACTGTTGGTGGGAGGATAGACTGATACAAACACTGTGGAAATCAGAAAACTAGGATTAGAGGTTTCATTAGATCCAGCTATTCCTTTTCTGAGCATTTTTCCAGCAGAATAAAAATCATGCCACAAAGATATATGTGCATACATGTTTGTAGCAGCACAGTTCATAATAGCTAAATCTTGGAAACATCTCAAATTCCCGTCAACTGAGGAATGGATAAAAATGTGGTTTTTCTATACTCTACCCTAAAGAAGGAAAAACATGAGACTGTTATAGGTAAGTGGATGCAGCTAGAGACCATAATCAGAAGTGAAATAAATCAGATCTACATGTGTAATAATATTATCTCACTATTGGGAGACATGGAACAAGTAAATAAGATCTGAGTTGTATAATAGATATCTAGAACTAGGAAGAAACTGTTCAAAGAAAAGACAAACTGGGGCCAGCAACGTAACTGCTTAGGCAAGCTCAGGGACCGGGGTTCCATCTACAGCACCATGTGCTGCACTGGACCCACTCTTATGTGTGCTGAGCCCACCATGGAGACCAGGTGTGGTAGTGCACACTTGTAATCCCAGGGCTGGGGGGTTTGAAAACAGGAGGATGACAAAGAGTTCAACCTGCATAGTGAGACCTTGTACCAAATGCAGAAGAAAGAAAGAAATCATAAAGGACAAACTGCTGGCATAAAAAGGAAAAGAAGAAATGGAAAAAATATGCATGCCTGTACAAGATAGTTATACAACAAGGTTTGCCTAGTTCATTGAAGTCTGTGTTAATATTGTCTTGACAAGATATCATGCATCTATCTTGTTCTCTGCATAATACTACAAAGACAACAATATGCAATGCATTAACTATTGTAACTGTCCTAATAACCTGTATCGAAATTCAGTTTCACTCCTAAGTTTATCTATTTTCCCTTCAAAATTAAAAAAAATGAGCTGGGGGTATAGCTCAAGTGTCTAAGCATGTGCCTGGAAAGCACAGGGAGCTGGGTTTAATCACTGGTACTATATACTGTGCGGGCTCTGGAACCCGTGGTGGCACATGCCTGTCTAGCACTGAGTAGGCTGAGACAGGAGCATCATTACAAGTCTAAGCTGCATAGTGAGACCCTATATTAAATAAATAAATAAATAAATAAATTTAAAAATGTAATTTATAAAATATTAAGAAAATGCTGCCTTTAATAACATGTGAAGGTATTATTAAGAACTTTTGAATGCAGATTATCACAATTTGGTTTCAGTTTTCTTTTTAAATTTTATTATTATTTTATAATAGTTAATACATTACATAATGTTATCTTCATCATAGTTGCACAGAGTACAAGATGCAAACATGATTTCTTGTCTAAACACTATTCGTATAGATCTTTCTTTGTATTGCACAAAGAGAAAGTAGCTGTATATGGAGTCCAATAGTCCATAACAGTAGTGGATTACCAGCTCATCTGGCATTATTGGAAGCTGCTGACTTCAGCCTTTTACAGCTCAGAATATTAACATGGTTTTCCTTTTTATACCTCATGATTAGACTTTTCTGCTGGTTGGCTAAGACCAAGATAAAGCAAGAATTACATCACAAGGAAGTGTATCTTTTGTATCTGGCAAGGTCAGTCAGGGCCCCACAGGGCTTATCCTGAAACCATGTACTGCGGTTTGCAAAACTTTTGTCAGTGTCAGCCATCTGGATGAATCACAGCCGTTGCTTGACCATTTTGCTCTCTGTGGAAGCCTGAGAGAATATTTTCCCTCTAGGTGGCTCTCCTTAGTCACACAATACATCATTCATCACTTACCTATGCGGATCATAATTTCCTTGAACAGAAAATTTGGGACTCGACTGAGTGATATGCTGTTACAGTACAGGTTCTTTTATGGCTTGTGTTCTCACTAACCTTGAAGGGTTAGAGCCAAAATATTAGCTAAACTTGTATTCCTTATTTTTCTCTAATTATTTGGGCTGTGAACTTGTTGTAAACCATCCAGAAGAGAAGCTTAACGATATTGTTCTCTTTAATTTAGGCACTTGAGCTTAATACTACCTTTCTGAATATCAAAAGCCTTAGACAAGAGCCAGGCATGGTGGCGCACACCTGTAATCCCACCACTCGGGAGGCTGAGGCAGGAGGATTAGTGCGAGTTCAAGACCAGCATGTGCTACAAAAGTGAACCCAAGGGCAGCCTGAAGTGCCTAGTGAGACCCTGTCTCAAAAAAGACAAAAAAGAAAAAAGCCTTAGACAGAACATGAAACAGGTATTTTCCATTAATTGTCGATATTCTAAACTTTAAATCCCCTATAGAATGTAAAAAAAGAACAATTACTCATTGCTACACAGATTATGAACGTAACCATTTACAAAATTGAAGTGTTACATCTCTATGACATTTTCTCCTTGTCTCATGTACTTTTTTTACTATCTTCTTTCTTTATTTTTAAGCAAACATTTCCTTGAGAGAATATAGCATTAATCTATATGACATTAGAAGCAGTTCATAGACCAGAATGATAAGTATTCCAAGCATCGTGATAGTATTACACATTGCTATCATCAATGTATTTGCTTAGCTCACAGATATCAGTATATATAGTTAGTCGGGGTGTAAATTCTACCAATTACTTGTTAGCTTCAAAAACCTGTTGGAGATTTTTAGGACCATTGTCCCAACCATCTTTTGTACATAAATGCATGATTTTGTCCCTACCATCTTTTCTATTTTTTCTCCCAGCTCTCTCTTCATTGTTTAATCCTTAAATTATCACTTTCCATTTAAGTACATTATACCTTTCCATTTTTATTTCTTCTTTTGAGTTGTTATGTTAGGGAGACTATGCAATATTTACACATGTAGGTCTCATTTTGTTTCACTTATGAGTCTATGTTTAAGATTCATCCACGTATATATGCAAGCTTGAAGTCTGATATTCTTTATAGCTGAATAATATTCTATTGTTGTACCACATCTTTTTCAACCATTCTTCAGGTTATGGCCATTTTGGCTGTTTCCAAAATTTGGCTATCACAGATTGTGCAGCTATAAACATAGGTGCACAAATATCACTATGATATGATGTTTTCAGTTCTTCTTGGAAAATTCCTGGTAGGGGGATAGGTGAATTGAATGGGACTTCTAGGTCTAATTTTTAAAGGAGTCTCTACACAGATTTCCATAATGGTTGCACCAGTTTGCATTCCTGCCAGTAGTGGAGAAGTGTTCCTTTTTTCCCCACATCCTCTCTAACATTTATTGTTGGTTTATTTATGGTAGCCATTCTTTCTGGGGTTGAGATGGTATCTAAGTGTTGTTTGAATTTGTATTTCACAGGTGGCTAGTGATGTGGAGCATTACTTCATGCATTTATAAGTTTCTAGTATTTCTTCCTCTGAGAAGTGTGTGTTCATCTTGGATCCCATTTCTGGATTGAATCTTTAAATTTTGGGGCCCTAATGTTTTTTAGCTCTTTATAAATTCAAGATAGAAGACTTGTCTGAGTACTTGTTAGTTAAGAGTTTTTTTTTTTGCAGTTTCTTGGTTCTCTTTTCACTTTGTTGGTAATTTCTTTTAATGTTCAAAACATTCTCAGTGAAAGAGGTTCCAGTGGTTAATTCTTTCAAGTTTTACACATACAGTTTTATTTTTGTGCATGAAATATTTGCCTATCCCGATGTCGTCAAGATTTCCTCCTACTTCCTCTTCCAGGAGATTTCCTCCTACTTCCTCTTCCAGGAGATTTCATATTTCTGTTTTAATATTTAGATCTTTAATCCATTTTGCCTTTAGTTTAATGCATGGTGATAGATCTAGGTCAAGTTTTAGTTTCTAGGTACAGCACCATTTGTTAAAGAGGCTGTCTTTATTCCAATACACATGATTGGCCCCATTGTCTTACATAAGGTAGCTGAGTGTGTTTGTAGTTGCTTCTACATCTTGTAATCTATGTTATTGATCATCAAGTCTATTTTTTTTGCCAATACCATGCTGATTTTATTACTGTAGCTTTGTAGCATAGTTTTAAGTCCAGGAATTGTAATGCCTCCTGCCTTGTCTTTGTTGCCCTGGATTGTCTTTACTATTTTAGGTATTTTTTGGTACCAAATAAATTTTTAGGAATGATTTCTCTAGTTCTGTGAGGTATGTTGGCAGTATTTTGATTGGGATTGCATTAAATATGTATGGCAATTTTGGTAGTATGCCCATCTTCACAATTTTGGTTCTTCCTATACAGGAGACGGAATATTTTTCCATCTTCTGAAATCCTCTATGATCTCTTTTTTCAGAGTACTATAATTTTCATTGCATAGATCTTTTAGTTCTTTAGTTAGATTAATTTCTAGATATATAATTTTCAGTGGTGCTATTGTAAAAGATATTGTTCCTCTAAATTACCCTCTAGTATGTATCTGTGTAGAGGAATGCTATAGACTTTTGGGTATTGACTTTGTACCCTACTTTGCTACTGAATTTGTGTATAATTCAAGTAGTTTTTGGTGGAATGTTTTGGGTCTTCCAAGTAGAGTATCACATCATCTACAAATAATGATAATTTAACTCTTCTTTTCCTACTATTTTTATTTATTTCTCTTGTCTAATCCTCATTCCAGAACTATATTGAATAGGAGTGGTGGTAGAGACAACCTTGTCTTGTATCAGATCTGAGAGTAAAAGACTTCAGGTTTTTCCATTTAGGCCATTGGATTATCATAGATGGCTTTTATCAGATCGAGGTGGAGGCCAACTATTCTAATTTTCTGGAGGACTTTGCACATCAATGAGTGTAGAAATTTGTCAAAATCCTTTTCTGCATCAAATGAGATGATCATGTGGTTTTTGGATTTGGTTTTATTGATATGGTATATTACATGTATAGATTTGCATATGTTGAAACATCCTTGCATCACTGGGATAAATCCTATCTGGTCGTAGTGTATAATCTTAATGATTTGCTGCATTGTATTTACTAAGATTTTATTCAGGATTTTCCATCTGTGTTTATGAGATTGGGCTGTAGTCCTCTTTTTAGTTGCATCTTTCTCTGGTTTGAGTATCAGTATAATACTAACTTCCAAGAATGATTTTGAGAGGGTTGTTTCCTTTTCAGTTTCATTGAAGATTTTGAGGAGTATTGGGTTATATCTTTTGTGAATTTCCTGTAGAATTCAACAGTGAATCCATCAAGACCTAGACTTTTCTTTGTCAGTAGGTTTTTTTAAACTGCATTTTGTATTCTATTGGCTGTTATTGGGTTATTGATCATTCTTATGTCTCCTTGATTCAGCTTTGGTAATTTGTACATTTCTAAGAATCTGTCCATTTCATGTATGTCTTCAATTATGTGAGAATAAAGATTCTCAAAGTAGTTATTAATGATCTTCTGAATCTCCCCTGGGTCTGTGGTAATTTCACTCTTTTCATTCCTTGTTGCTTGAAATTGAATTTTTTCTTTCCTCTTTGTGATAAGTTTAGCTAAGGGCTTATCAATTTTATTTAATTTTTTGAAGAACCAGCTTTTTGATTCCTCAATTCTTTTTTTTTAAAATGTTTTTAATTGTTTAAATTTAACAATGGTTATATTACATATTTTCATCATCAGATCAGCTTAGATTAATACATATAGGTATATAAGATTGATCAAACAATTAAACATTTACCCTTCTAAATCAACATTACTTTTTTCCCCCTTTTTCTTTTCCCTTTTCTTTTCTTTGAAAGTTGACATATTGCATATTGTCCTCACAATCGTTCTACAGAGTACAGTGTGTGGGCATGACCTACCTCCCTATTGATGTTGCTTAGAAAAAAAAAGAAAAAAAAGGAAAAGAATATATTTCTCTTTGGACTAAGAGGAAACAGATACATACACAGTCAAATGTTCTGCAATTGTAGTGGGCCACCAGTGAAACTTGTGATGTTGGAGGCTATTGAATCTAAGTCTCCTATAGCTCATCTCACTAATCTAGCTCTGTGTTTCATGCATTGTAATTAAGCATTTTTTTTTCTTGCCGGGTGGTCAAGGGCAAGTCGAAGCAAGACCTATATAATAAAACATTCTTTTTTTTTTTTTTTTTTTTTT
>PVJA010009385.1:0-20195 GCA_004027025.1 Myocastor coypus
AGTACAGTGTGTGGGCATGACCCACCTCCCTATTGATGTTACTTAGAAAAAAAAAAAAGAAAAAAAAAAGAATATACTTCTCTTTGGACTAAGAGGAAGCAGATACATACACAGTCAAATGTTCTGCAATTGCAGTGGGCCACCAGTGAAGCTTGTGATGGAGGCTATTGAATCTAAGCCTCCTAAAGCTCATCTCACCAATCTAGCTCTGCATTTCATGCATTGTAATTAAGCATTTTTTTTTTCACTTGGGGCCTTGATAGCATTTTTTAAAACTGTTTTTTAGAATCAAGTCTGTCTTGCATTTCAATATCCTTTGTAGGAAAGCTTGCTTATTTTAAGAGTCAGATTTCCCCACTAAATTAGTTTTATTTTCTTTTATTAAGAAAATAAAAATCAGGATTAAAAAGTAGCAGTGAGAGTCACAGGGTACCAGATATCACCACTATAATTTTTTTTGTGTGTGTGGGGGACTGGGGTTCGAACTCACGACCTTACACTTGCCACACAGGCACATTTGCCATGGAGTTATCTTCCCAGCCCCTACCACTATAATTTTTAAGTGCTACACACTAGTTCTGAGGGGAAAATAATTTGAACAATTTTAAAGATGTACAGAATGTACTGTGGATGAAACAAAATCTTAGTATTTGTGCTGGAATTATCTTTATCCAATCTGCTGCAGATAATTGAAAGTTTTTGTTGAAACTATTTGTTACTTTACATCTGAAAGTATACTCTCTCTCTCTCTCTCTCCCTGGGGGTAGAGCTAGCACAGCATGTGGTACCAGGGATCAAACCGTGGTCCCTGTGGTTGCCTAAGCTTGCCTCAGCAGGCACTTTAGACCACTGCGCCATCTTGCTGACCCCTAAAAGTATACTCTTTTGACAGTTACATAATGTTTTCAACAAAAAGGATAAAAGACCTCAATCTAGTATGAAAGTACTCCATAAAAATAATAACGCATCATGACAATGTTGAAGAAAAAGATACACATATTCCAATTCAAATCTCTTATGTTGAAATAGAAAAAATGACAAATGACTAGAATATTTAAATTAGTACAGAATATATTAGGCAAACTTTTGTATTTTTTTATTTTTGATGTCAGGGATCAAACCCAGGACCTTGTGTTTGCCAGGCAGGCACTTAAGCCACTGAGCTATCTATGCAGCCCCTTTAAGGATTATTATTTTCTTGTTTTTGGCTGGCTCAGGCTGCCTTAGGAGTGGCTCTGATGTGGTACTGGGGATCAAGCCGTAGTCCCTTGCTCCTGACTGATTTTGCCCCAACAGGCACTTTAGACAACTCAGCTAACCTGCAAGCTTCCCTACAATGCATTGAGGATTTCTTCAGTTTACTTGAGTATGAAAGAGAATTGCACACATACACTCATACACACATACACCTGTGAAATTGCCTGGTAGTTCTCATACAGTGTGCATATGAATGCTTTTGGAAATTTTAATGTCTGGTCACTTAAGGAATAATGTGATTCTGAGGGTTCTTTATTTCCCAGATATTAAGGTTTATAATTCCACACTTTCTCCATATTATTAAATTCTTCTCTTAAGGATATTTCAGGGTGTCAGGAGGGAGACAGGAACATTTATGGAGAGAGATGAAGAGATGAAGAGATGAAGAAATATAAAAGATTTGGAGAAAGAGAGATCATCTAAATCTAAAAAACAATTTGTGAAGAATAAGGACATCCTCATATATAGTTAACGGTCAATATCAAAACCATAAAATTTAAATATGTGTATTACTGATAACTATGGTACAAAGTTCAAATATTTCCCCAGTATCTCAATAAGGTCTCTTATGAAAAATAATAATAGTAAAGTTCAGAATCATGAAGTGCATTAGTTGGCAATGTGGTTTTCCCATTCTTCAGTTTGGAACAGGCAAGTCATTATATAGAATGGTTTTGTCAGGTGGATATTTCGATTTGATTAGTATTATGTTGTTTTAGAGAAAAATATAAGAGCGAATGCAAATCTTTTTGATGCATTATATTAGAAGACACCTACCGCTAGTTTGTCTCATTAGGTTCATTTCCACTAGGTGTGATCTAACTTACGAGGCTGGAAAATCTTACCTTTCCTTACATATTTTACTTCATAGATCCAGTACCTATATACTCTGTGACTGGATTTTAGTACTGATGTTTAAAAGACCACAATGGCTAAATTCAACCAAATGATACATTAGAGTGCTACTATTTAATTTCTTGTAATTTAAGAAAAAGTGCATAAAGTATGAATCTTAGTCAACAATTTGACAGGTAATATAGCTCTTCAAAGTGAAGAAATTTTACCCACAATGCAGAGAACAAACTGACTGCCCTCTATTCTAAGAGCAGCTTCATTTTATAGAAGGGAGGGGAGCAAGTCCCAGATCTTGTTTGGTTACTGTTACAAAACAGAAATTCTTTTTTTTTTTTTTTTGGATTTTAGGGAAGGGTCTACAGAGCCTGCAGGATCTCACTATGTAGATCGGACTCATAGCGATCAGCCTGTGTTCAGCCATCCATGAGCTGGGATTACAGGCGCACACCATCATGTGCAGTCTCAATAGCCCTTTCAGTGTGCCCCAGGGGCAGAACCAGCCTGGCAAGATGGAAACTGAACATGGACACCACATCTGCCTAGGCAGATGCTTTATTCTACTGAGCTATTTGTCAGCCCCAGAAATTCTTATGAACACTTTAAATCACAAAAATGTTTCACTCCAGGGCTGGTAGGTCTGTAACTATATAGTAACGCAGCTGTAATAATAGGTCAAATGAATCTTCTCTATTCCTTTACCTTTCACAATGGTGTGTCTCAAGTTAAGAAATGATTAGGAACCCGGTAAACCTCTCCTTTGTTAGACAATACTTGTTCTGCCCATCTTTCACCTTGCTTACCACAAAAACTTGATATGCTCCTATATCAGATAGAGGTTACATTTTAAACAATGTGGAGGGAGAGAAGTACTGAACATATATGTATTTACTCAAGGTGTATTTGGGTAGTAACCTAGGATCAGTGGTACTTTGTGCTTGGTGATATATGTAGTTTACCACATGTTTGAAGTATGTTCACAATTTGTTTATAAATATGCATTCTACAGACTCTCCTTTTGTACCCTAACAGTATAACTACATTTTTATTTGCATGTGTGTGCAGTAGTATTGGAGGTTGACCATAGGGAGAGCTCAGCTATAGCATCAGCATTTTGCAGACTTTTTATTTTTAGTACCAGGCATAGAACTGAAGATTTTGCATTGAATGATATACCTAGACCTTTTTAGTTTTTTCACAATTTAATTCAGCGAAACAGAAAATTCTTGCTAAGTCACCCAGGTTTTGTTTCAACTGACCTTCTTCCTGCTCTAGCCTCTGAATACCTGGGATTACTGGTGTATGCCTAGATAAAAGTGTCTACTTTTTCCAACTTCTATGTCATATCTGAATTGGGTTCCCTATGTTAGCATCTGTGGATGTATAGCAAGATTTTCATTTTGGCAAGCTATAAATATACCTTGTTTAGAATAGTAAGGCAAGAAAAAAGCAAACCCTAAAAATGGGAGTGCATTTCCCTCTGCTGAATCTAATTAGAGAGTTCGATCTGATCTACAGGGAGTCCTGTATTGCCAGGGCTCCTACTTACAGACTATGCACACATATTAACTTCCTGGAGAAAGAGAACAATCTTAGACTTTAAATTACTTTCATATTTTTGAAATGCAATATCGTTGACCAAAAAATAATAAAAATGAAGACTTACAGACAACCAAAACAAAAACAATACGCCTTCCAAAGCAAAAAGAAATCTCCGGAGAAACTGTAGATACCAGAATCATCATATACAGCCTTTAAAATAATTATGTTTACCATGTTCACAGACACATGTAAGGGTTTTACTGGTAATTAGAAACAACAATAAAAAGGATCAAAACATATTTAAAATATAAAAGTACAGAAATTACAAAAGTAAACTTGTTCTAGAAGTAAATAAAATAAAATAAAAAAATGCTCAGGTAGCAAAACCATACCTAGCAAGGCAATACTGATTTCTAGCCTTTTCCCTAAACCTCTGGCACCTGGAGGAAATGAGCACTACTAAGATTGGGGCAGCAAATATACAAAATGAGCATGGATCATCCTCTACTGCTTAAGTAAAGAGGTGTTACAAAGTTCACAAAATAGTAGAAATACTTCAAAGATCTAACACTGGGCCAAATGCAAGAGCTCCCAAAAGAAAAAGTGGCAAAATAAAATGGTACTTATTTAAACTCAAAGTCTAAAATAAATATTTTGACACCATGCAGATATAAGTATATGATGTCTGACTTTCTTATCTATCGCAGCACCTCTGTCTCTCAATCCTTGTCATATAAAGGTGTCTCCTTTCTTATTACTTATCATGTTAGTTGCTGCAGTTTATTTTCTTGTTTAATCTTGTCTTACTGCCCTATCTTAGTGTCATCTTCTTGATTTCAGGCATTTTCTCAGCTCACTGGTACACGCGCAACATCTTAGCAGTGGAGAGCCTACAATAAATATTTGTTCAGCTTATGAGCAGCTTAGCCAATTGGTTTTGCATTTTGTGTTAAGTGATTCAACTGTTAAGTTTTTAATGCTATTTTATTGCATTTTCTACAGTTATGTGCTTTGTATCTGGACAGTAATGCATTATTTTAACTATGTGGTAAAATGCAGATGAATAATTATTATTTTGTCTTGAACTTACAAATTTTCTAGGAATTTGTTTGGAGAATTTTAGCACTTAAATGTTGAAATGAAGCACTTTTTTTTTTGTCTTTTTGAGAGAGGGTCTCGCTATGCAGTTGAGGCTGGCCTTGAGCTCACTTTTGTAGCCCAGGCTGGTCTCGAACTTGCACCGATCCTCCTGCCTCAGCCTCCCGAGTGCTGGGATTACAGGCGTGTGCCACCACACCCGGCTCGAAATGAAACACTTTTATCATTTACAGTATGTCTTTTCCTTATCTTTAAAGTGTATCCAGTGTAGGCTCTATAGAGTCTCACTATACAGGTCAGACTTGTAGTGATCCTCCTTTTTTTCAGCCTCCCAAGTGCTAATCACAGGCCCAAACCACCACGGCCAGTCTCAGTTGCTGTGTCAGCACACCTGGGGGTGGGGCTGGCATAGCATGCCAAGGATAGAATGCAGGTCCCTGTACCTGTTTTCTTTTCTTTTCTTTTTTTATGGCCACCTCAGCCTGCCCTGGGGGTGGCGCTGGCTCAACATGTAGTGCTGGGGAGTGAACCACAGTCCCTGTCCTTGCCTAAGCTTTCCTAAGCAGGCGCTTTAGACTGCAAACCATCTTGCCAGCTGGAAGCCTTTTTTTTTTTAAATTGGGTTCAAAGAGCATCTTTATCATACATTTTTAAAAAAAATCACTGTTGAGAAATAAAAAGGTTTCATATGTAAATATTGAAGAATAAAAAATAACGTAAGTGTATTTAAAATAAACATGAACACAGGTAACTATATATCTCAGTTTATGAGTTTAATTTGCTCTACCATAATCAGGAAGTTGACTACATTTGAATTTGTGTAAGAAAGATGCCTTTTGGCAAATTTGTCAACCTATGTGGTTTGAAAAGGGAAGCAAAATTTTGTCAAATATTTTTTTTTTTTTTTACAAACACAATTGTTTTCAAGCAGAAGCACTCATGAGCCAAGTTATTACTGGCTTTCATTTATACACTCTGTATCTGAATTATCCTAAACTTAGTTGTAGACTTAGATACAATATTCAAAATACATTTCATCACAAAGCTAATATGAGCCAAAGAAATATGTGTGCATGGTAAAAGGTGTGTGTGTGTGTGTGTGTGTGTGTGCATGTGTGTGTGCACACGCACACCCCCTTGCACATGTGAAGGTGTGTACTCAAATGAATATTACTGATGCCTCCTAAAAGTGTGAACTTAACCATCCAGCAGAAAAGTCTAACTGTAAGGTATAAAAAGGAAAGCCATATTAATATGCTGAGTTGTTAAAGGCTCAAGTCAACAACTTCCAATAATGTCAGACGAGCTGATAAACCCCTACTGTTATGGACTATTGGATTATATATACAGCTACTTTCTCTTTGTGCAATGAAAAGATCTATACTAAGGATATTTAAACAAGAAATAATGTCTGCATCTTGTACTCTGAACAACTGCAATGAACACAACATTATGCAATGTATTAACTGTTGTAAAAATAATAAACAATAATAAAATAATAAATTTTTAAAGAGTTTAAAAGGGATGTCACTTCACACTGAAAAGCAATACAATATATATATTATGAAATATAATGACATCAACCTCACAAAATGTCTTTGTTCTTTAAATGTTCTGCATAGGGGAGAACTGGGAGGCTGTCTGAGTTCCAACAATAGCTACGCCGTACTGGTAAGTGCTTTATGAGCGCTTGCCATGGGGAACTGTCAAAGTCATCAAACCTCAAAAAATTTGTACTCCTACTCATCCTATTATTCTGTTTAATCTTTTGTTTTAACGTTTTTTATTCTTCGGAGAGTCATAAATTCACATAGTTTTTGAAGTCTACTAGTATTACAAGCTATAATAAATATTAAAGTGGTATTACTTCACTTATCTCAATTGCCATGTGGCTCCCAATGGCCAGAGGTTTCACCTTTTTAAAAAGAACATTCTTTTATATTTTCTATGTTTAAAATTATAGCCTTTACTGACATTTTTGAATCATGAAATTATTGACTAGCTGCATTATGTGAAAGATAAAGATTATCACTTCTAATTATGATCCCTGCTCCTTTTCCTCATCTTTGTAATGTTTTTGATTAAGTCAACACTTTTGGTGCATAAAACATTGTGTTTTATAATTATATTTTGTTCTGCTATGATTGCACTTTCTGTCTTTCCCACAAATAAAAACTTTTAAAAATTGCATATTTGGGGCATGGGTGCAGTTTAGAACACTTGAGAAGCATATGTAATTTCCTAAGTTCAATTTCTAAAGCCCTTCAAAAACTATTTTTGGATGTGTCTATCAGACAGTTTTCTGAACATACCAGAAATGAATATGAATTTTTCTTCATATAATTTTTCTTGGTTATGTTCTCTCCTTGTTGATATAAAATAGCCAAAGTTAAAGGAAGAAAGGTTAAATTCAGCTCAGAGCTTATAGAGGGCTCCATGCACAGCAGGCCACAAGGCAAGGCGGTGTGGCAGACTAGAAAGAGTCCATGGTGTGATACCAAGAAGGCTGAGTGTAACACATGGGAAGTGAGCCCACCTTTTCTCTTTATTGTCAGCAGGCTTCCAGCCTGGGAAGGGTGCCAGCTGTACCAAGAGTGGAGCTTCTGTCTGCAGGGAATCCTTTCATCCAACCCCGGAACTATACTAACTCCAACCAATTTACTACCAACCTCCCGAGTGCTGGGATCACAGACATGTGCCACAACACCCAGATAATACCACACATCCTTAATCCCAGTATCACATACTTTCGATGCAGACAGCTCTACAAATTGTCCCCTATGAGCACATGAGGCATGGGGGAGAACCTAGGGCTAAGCCCTAACATGCTTTATCTCATAGTGCAACATTTTATGGGAATACTAATGTTTTGGCAAGATATTCAAGAGCCCCTATTCTTTGGAGCTCATATGGACACACTGAATTTCAAGGTAACTATAGAACCATTTTGGAGAAAATGTGTACTCCATAATAAATTTCTCTGTGTCAAATATGCCTTTTCTTTTTAAACTTAAATGATCATACTTTGGGATTTTACTGTAATACCTAACTGTGGTACAACATGAATAAGAAATCCTTAGGCAATTTGTTGAGCACAGTTCTGGGTGTGTCTGCATGAAGAACTTACCCATGTGGGAATACAAACACTCCACATGGAAGGCACCACCACCTAGGTGTGTAGGCTGAATGGGATAAGATAAGAAAGGAGAAGGAAGCCTCTTGAGAAGAGTCTTCGTCTTCACCTTCTACTTTGCAAGCTCATTTTCATGCCTGGAGCACAGATCCGCCAGGAACCTGCTAAAGGTTCAGACAAGACTGCATGGAGCTCCGGCTCCAGTGCTGACACACTGACTGGTCTTTTGTGATCTTCCAACCCTGATTATGCAGGCAGCCACTGTGAGGCTTTCCTGTAAATATAAGTAAGTAAGTACGTAAGTAAGTAAGTAAGTAAGTAAGTAAGTAAGTAAGTAAGTAGATAGATAGACAGACAGACAGACAGACAGACAGACAGACAGACAGACAGACAGACAGATAGATAAACAAGCAATTAAATCTCTTCCCTTGTTGATCTCTGATGCGTATGTTTGCTTCCTTTCTTGAGATATAATGTTATACATGTAAAATTTCTAACCTTCCGTACCATTTTGAAAATTTATTTGTTTGATGCTCTCTTCTCTGAGTTTGTCAAAATTGCAGAGCTTATAGGCTCACTTTTTTTTTTTTTTTTATCATTAATGGCTTTGTTTCGTTTTCTTTTAAATGCCAATGTTAGAGAATTTATACCCAAGTAAGTTGGTATGGGGTTTACTATTTCACTATTTTTTCTTTTTTTATGTATTTGTACAGGGCCTTGCTATGCAGCTTGGATTCATAATGATGCTCTTGTTTCCACTCCAGTTCTGGGATTACAGGCATGCACCACCATGCCTGGACTTGCTCCCTGGCTCACTGCGCCCCAACGTAGAACTGGAGATTGAATGTTGGTCCCTGCACTTGCCAATGCAGGCATTTAGCCCATTGAGCTATCTCACTGGTCCTCACTTTTTTCTAAGAGCTTAAAAATTTTCCTTTTTCACTTATGTTTAAAATTGTATTGAAGCACGTGTTTATATGAGTGTATTTTTTTTTCCCCTAGGTTACTGGTGAATTATTTCACTCCATTTCTCAAATTTGTTTTCAGTTTTACCGAGGTATAGCTGACAAATCATAATTGCATATAGTCAAGACAACAGTGTTATTTGATGTACAGAGCCCGTGTGCAATGCAATCAAATTAACCCATTATAACCACTCACACCTTTCAGTATTTACATGTGTGTACATGCATGGGAAGAGGAGGACATTGACAGTTGGCTCTGTAGTAAGAGTATTTTTTAACTTGTTTCTCTATTAATTTTCTTTCCCTTCCTTAATTTCTCTAGATTCTCTAAGTCTGTTACTTTACACTTCTTGGATCAGTCCTCTTTTTTGTTCTTATTATCCAACTTGTTTACTCTGGAGCCACTATCAGGAGGTATTTTCAAGTCTAACCATTTCTATCATGGTTTACCATGATATATTTTACTGCTACAAAAGTTTCTTCCTTGTCTTCCTCTTTTTAATGGTATCATTTTTTTTTTTTTTTTTTTTTTTTTTTTTTTTTTTTTTTTTTTTTTTTTTTTTTTTTTTTTGTCTTTTTGAGACAGGTTCTCGCTATGCACTTGAGGCTGGCCTTGAGCTTACTTTTGTAGCTCAGGCTGGTCTCGAACTCACACCAATCCTCCTGCCTCAGCCTCCCGAGTGCTGGGATTACAGGCATGAGCCACCATTTTAAAGAGCTTGAAATCTCTGAACGATAACATACAGGTTAACTTCTCCCTGGCATCTCTCAGTGCAGACATTCTGTACTCATTCATAATCCATTTTTTAAAAATAACCAACAGACTTGATTTTAAGATAACACGGAGAGGCTCAGGGCCCTTTTGCTTTAAACTTAGAATGTGTAAATTAACTATTCATCATATGACTTGGTAAATTTTTCAATATAGTGATACTAAAAATATTTTTGTAATCAATGAAACTTTTATTCTAGGTTTTAGTTATAAAAACTTTCATTTTTAATAAATCAATTAATTGTATTTTAGGGAAGGGTGTACAGGTTGTTCAGGGTCCTACTACTAGATTGGACTCATAGTGATTCTGTGTGTTTCCAGCCTCTCAAGTGCTGGGATTATAGGTGTGTGCCACCACACCCAGTTTCAACTGCCATCTCAGCTGCCCCAGGGGTTGAGGTCAGCCAGGCAGGACAGGGATTGAACCCAGGCCCCTGTACCTGCATGCAGGCACTTTAATCTGCTAAGCTATGTGGCTGACTCTAAAAATATTTTAAATAAAAGCAATTTAATTAGTTAATCACCTAAAATTTCTAAGATACCTTAATGGTTTCTGTATAAGTCCAAGTATGTTATCTGTGAAAGATAATATAAGGACACCTTGAAGTTTTTAAGCTTTTACCAAGCTAATTAATGAGCTCATATTATCAATATACATGGCACAATAAAAGCAAACTGGTATTACCTATAAAAGAACAGTATTAATTCAAAGACTGAGAATTAACTAAGGCTGGAAAGAAAGAAAAGGATGTTTTGATTAAAAAAAAAAAAAAAAAAAAAAAAAAAAAAAACTGCTGCCTGACTGATAAGCATTTCAAAACATGCTTGAGCAACAGATTTAAACTTTTGGGCAGGAGAAATTAATTCCCTACCAATGTGCTGACCAGCTCATGCTTACGATAGCCTTCAGCAACTCCAGAGAAGAACAGAGCAGCCTGTTACAAGGATTCTCATTAGTCATTCAGGATGACTTGACCAAGAGTGTCTTTATGAGTGTCTGCACAATGGCCCCGTGACCTGTAAGCTTTTCCAAATTGAACATCATGTAGCTGACTCTTCATACCACCAGGCCCTTCTATTTCTTTCACTGCCCTGGTTACTATAGCTGATCAGAGTGCAGCACTTTCAGTAGTTCATATGACTTTTCATTCAATATTCATCTATGTGGATTCAATATCTTCTTTAAAAATCTGTGCTGAGTGTGTTATAGTTGAGTGTTCTCATGAACTATTGAGTGTTAAGACTACTACCTATGATTCCATTTCTTAAATCTTATCTCTAACATGGGCCTTATCCTCGAACTGTAATTCTATGAAACTAATTAATTATTCAGTTGTACCACAGTTATTGTGATATCGGTATGTCATCAGGCAACTCATATTTTTTAAGCTCTACAAAAGTATTCTTATTTAGTCATGTCTAGAAAACAGTACTTATGTACCACAAAGCATCATCTCTCAAATTTTCTTTTTTCTTTTCTTTTTTTTTTTTTGTCTTTTTGAGACAGAGTCTTGTTATGCAGTTCAGGCTGGCCTTGAGCTCACTTTTGTAGCCCAGGCTGGTCTTGAACTCGTACCGATCCTCCTGTCTCAGCCTCGCGAGTGCTGGGATTACAGGTGTGCGCCACCACACCCGGCTTCAAATTTTCTACATGTACTTGCACATCAATGTTTTGGACAAATGCCCTAAATCAGTTTTGTTTCCATATCTCTAGTGACACTGACTTTGAATTGTGATTCATTCTTTTCTGATAGTAGATTCCGTGCCTGAGTCATAACCTATGGCCACTCCAAGTCTTCCCTTCACAGTGGGAACCAAGCGATCTCCATGGATTATGAGTCGAATTCTGTCACTCAGTACTCACACTCAACCTGCGTGATGAAGATGAGTTCTCCTTATGTGCTATAGATTCCCACAGGATGTGGAATCCAAGCAAAACTCATCACTTCTTGTTCATTTTATTTCTAACACATTTATGAACTTGCGAACTCTACCAGGTAATGAATAACTATGTATTACATGGGTTACTATGTATTACAACACTGCACTATTAGTGAATATTTCCTTGTGCCTGTTACTGGTTCTGCTCTTTTTATCTATCCAGTAAACCGATTCCATGAAGCTGGCTACCTGGGCCATTTGGCCAGATTTCACTTCTTATTATCTTCCTTATATTCTATGTGCATAATATTGTACAGAATTTATCGTTTCAGTATGGGAAAGTGAAGTTTTCCCAGTATCTTCTCCCTAGAGCTTCATGAACTCTGTCTGGTATACAGTAGGATCTCATTTATAATTCTTAAACATTGTAAATGATCAATTTAATAAGATTATTGTTTTCCTTAATAAAATAAGCAAGCCAAACAGATTAGCCTTTGAAATCTAATCAAAACTACCTCCAAAGGAGTGAAAGCAAAAATCTAAGTTAATGGAAGCAGTTAGCTGAACATAATGATGGTTTTTCTTGTAAAGAGAAACAATTGTGGGAGAATGATGAAAAGATACCTTATAGCATCTGCCAGAGTACCATTCCTTTGGTGACAGTGTCTTTTTTCTTTCTTTCTTTCTTTCTTTCTTTCTTTCTTTCTTTCTTTCTTTCTTTCTTTCTTTCTTTCTTTTATATTACTGTCAGCTCAGCCTGTCCTGGGGATGGCATAGCATGTGGTGCCAGGGGCCTAATCACGGTCCTTGAAGTTGCCTAAGCAGGTGCTTTAGATGGCTGAGCCATCTCGCCAGCCCCTGGAGAGTTTCCAAGTGATAGAAACTAAGAATATTTGTGACATTAAACTTTCCAGAAAAACAAGTAAGATCCGGTGAGATATCTCAGCAGACTAAAGTGCCTGCTTAAGCAAGCCTAGCCAATGATAGGGATTGTGGTTTGAATGCCAACACCTAATGCCATGCCAGCCCTGCCCCCAGGGTGGGCAGAGGCAGCCACAAACACACACACACACACACACACACACACGTACAAATGCTTGTTATTTCTGTACTTTATAACTCATTATGTTACATAAAAACCTTATTTTTATTCAAATTTATGTCAGCTGCTTCCAGATATTGAAGAAAATACAGTTCTAAATATGGTGCTGCAGCTGAGTCAGCTGTTGCTCAGTTATTCCAGTAGAGAACCGCTCTTGAAGAAGGTTGTGAATGAGGCTAGATCAAACTCCACAACTGGGGAGGGTGGAGGGATTTAGCTATGATGAAGTAAAGGGTTGAGCACTATTAAAGGCTTAAGGAAACAGATGGTCCATTGTGTTCAATGAGGCTACTACAATGAAGTCAATTTTTAGCCCCTTTTGAAGATTCGTGTATATTAATGTTTCAAAAAGTAGACTCTAATAGTAGAGAATGCAGTAACACTGCACCAGTTTCATTCCTACTGAAAAAAAATGTAAAAGAACAGAGGGGAAAATAAAATATTCACCAGTAACAATTTTGTTAGCAAAACTGAAATGACTACAAATTATGATGACCTTAATGACTGAGAATAAATAAAACTATTTGATGATGAAAAATTTTATCTATGATATAATAACTAGGAAATAATTTGGTGAGAACAAATTCTATCACATAGGCTATTGACAGAAGGGTATATATACCTCTATTTGGAAAATCAAGCAATTTGTTTATTTTCATTAGAAGTTTTATTGACAGTCTATTTGGGCTGAGAATATTATTGCTTAATTTCTATGTTTTCTGAACACTTGTGTAAAATTTTTGGAGGAGCAAATCCATTTTATTGAGCGACTTGTTTGTGGGGTTAAATAAAAAGCCTAAGAAAGGCAATGAGATCTAAGGAGCACAATCTGGCTAGGATCCCCTTTGCCTCTCAGTGTCACTGAAAGTAATATTTTAATTATGTTAGAGAAAAGTTTTATAATTAAATATTGAATATATTTACTCATTTATCCACTCAGACCTTTCCCCCTGTAATGATTGGTAGGGTTAACCACTAGCTCTCTCCTTTTCCATAGCCATCACAAATATTTCTCTGTTAAAAGAATGCCACTAAGTACTTCAGTGGGTTATCTGTCACCTTTAATTATAAGAAAGGGTATTTAGGAGGTGGGGCACTGAAGCTGTTTTTTTTTTTCAAACTCAGGACCTTGCACTTGCCAGGCAAGTACTTACTCTGCTGAGCTAGTTCCCTGGCGCCT
The DNA here is from genome assembly GCA_004027025.1 of Myocastor coypus. Classification (NCBI taxonomy): domain Eukaryota; kingdom Metazoa; phylum Chordata; class Mammalia; order Rodentia; family Myocastoridae; genus Myocastor; species Myocastor coypus. The sequence goes on from PVJA010009385.1 coordinate 13,783, forward strand.
TGCATTTTATTCACAGTGGGATCAATTCCTTACTCACTTCCGTGTATCTCTTGTCCCCTTTTCTAGAATGTTCTGTAAGGAGTCATCTTTGCTTTTCATCTACACTTCCACACATTCCATTCTTTATTTTAAAATATCTTGATTTATACCTAAAATATTGTTTTGTTCTTGTTATTTTTCACCCCTCATAAAGTTGCCTCAAATAGTTTTTTTTTTCAGATTCCTGCTACCTGACACCTCCACATTTCTAATTGTCCCTGGCTTAACATATCACCAAACAAGATACAACCTCATTTTTCTTATACCAGTTAGTTTGATCCAGTTAGGATAGTTAGTTTAGGAAGATTACCACTGATCTCAACCCTCCAGACACTAAGATCAAGTTCAGCTGCCCAATGTTTTGCTTTATTCAAATGAACCCTAAGCAAAAATATGCACACCAAATTTCAGACTAAGTATTTGTTTGACAGTTTCATAATTCTGATTAGCTCCTCCTACTTGGAAAAATCAGATTAGCATCTGTTACCAATCTTACCTTTAATTTGCACAAAATTCCCTGAGAGTTGTTCAAAATGCAAATTCATTTTTCTTTGTGGATTGAAAGTCTACAACAAGTAAAGGTAATTAAGCCAGGTAATTCTACAAGCATATTCCTAACACTTGTTTTGTTTTTTTTTTTAATAAAGAATCATGTTATGATTTGCCTGTCTCAGATGCAACTCAGAAAAGAAGATAATGACAGGAAATAATTGGAAGCTTCATAAAACCATGACATTTGTAGACGCTTGATTCTGAACACTGCCTGACATTGTTCTTTCTTGCTCATCTCCACTGTAAAACGTGCCTAAATCAAGTTGAATTCTATGTGCTAACTGATAGCCATACTTATTAACCCTCATAACAAATAGTCAACAGGTTATAGTACTGAGGCTAATTTGATGGATCAGTAATATTATGAAGGACTTAATTTTTATTATGCTATTTCATAAATATTCATATTCTTATCTTCTGTCTTTAGCTTCTAGTTGCATAAGACAAAAAATCTGCACACCGTTAAAATGACTTCCACTGCTGTAATCTTCCAGGTAACATCCTACAAAATGATGCTATCTGTCCAGTTTCTAATAATTATCTATCTATCTATCTATCTATCTATCTATCTATCTATCTATCTATCTATCTATCTATCCTACTGATTTTATTTCTCTGGAGAACTCTAAGTCAGTTAGCACTATTATAAGTTTCAAATGCACTACCTTTTTTGCAGAAGTTTGGTAGTAGAAACCTGTATCGTTGCACTCAGAGCCCCTCTGTAAAGATTCTTCTTTTTAGATATCTCTTGTGTCAGAGATTCTTGTTTTATGTGTGTGTTCCAAGGTTTTGCCTTCTCTACTGATTGAGAGTCAGATAATAGGTTTCCATTTGGCACTGTTCTTTGTCCTTCAGAGTAGGACTTTAGTTAGGTTATTATACAAAGAAGAACATGTGATTAAGGCAGATATGGTTTCCTATTTACATTGGTGTAATTAACATACTAATAACAAGTATTGAAATTTAGAAATTGACAAACTTTTGTAACTAATGGGTTTGTACTTTAGACCACTGGAGCAAACATTATAGCTCTATAACAAAACATACCTTAAATTGGAATTTATTTTTAAATTAGTTCCACTGAGTTCTGACTGGGCACCTCCCCTTCCTGCACCTGGAGTTTTCCAGGCAGACTATTTCACTCCAGTTACCTGTTGCCTCCTCTGTGCTGCAAGAATGCTCCTGTAGGTCTGCGCCTTGGTCTGGGTGCGACTGGTCCCAGCAGTACACCTCAGCCCACCAGGTCTAGATCTACTGAACTTGAACTTGATTGGACTGACCTGGCTTGGGTCTGTTGGCTGCATTCAGCTCCTTCCAGCTGAGCTCTGTCCATGTGGACTTCTGGGCCCCATTCACTGCTTGTTTCATGGCTCCTTCCAGATAGCTCCACTGAGGCGGAGTGTGCCAACTGCACCCTGCTGGCTGCCCATGATATAGTATTATTTGGGGTCAACATGTCCTTTGTAGTTAGTTAGTTCTGGATCAAACTCGTATAGATAACTAACCTTCTGTCCTAACTCTCTTCTCACTTATCTCACTGATTCACACTCATTAATTTCACACATGTTGTAGATTTTCAAAGGTTTCATTCTTAGTCCTATTTGCTTTACAGTAATGTAATTCTATGCTAGAAATTCCATTTCATTTCATTTTGCAACTGCTAAATTCTCTTACTTTGATCTTCGGTTTTTATTTCTTATACAGAGCATATTTCAAACACAAATATATTCAAGGTAGGGAGTATTCTTATATCTTTAATATTCTTAACCAAATCTGATTCTCGAGTCTCATGTAGCATCAAGACTGGTACTTGAACTACTGTTGTCACCTAAATGGATATTCTCACCAAATTCAATCTATTAAGAAACATTGCGGGTGAGAATATGGGTTTAGAAAAATTTCAAGATGCAATGTGAATCTATTAAAGATACCTAAGTCTCAAGACATATGTAATTTTACCTGTATTAATCTTAATAAATTATACATTTAACTATTTGAAGTTATCTTCATTGCTTCTACTGCTATTACATCCAAAACCCACTGAATAGCGAATACTTTAAATTTCACTTAAAATCCAGCATCAAACCTTTTCTCATAATCTGCACAACTCCACTTAGACAAAACTATAGTTTGAAGGAGTCTGACTGTTTTCACCTCAAAATGCCTGCCCATACAGGAACAAAAATTCTCTGTCAAAATTCAGAAACCTCCATTCTTTCTCGAAGTGCAAGTGAGAAACTTTGCAGTTGTCCCAAGATCTTAAATGAACTGTGACTCCATCCACTTCTCAAACTTTCCTCCAACGTACAGATTCAACTCCACATCGCTGTGCTGTGGTTACACTGGCTCTCACACGTTTCTTCAGTTATTGATCTGCTTGTCCTTTCTTCAGGTATCTACCCTGAAGCCCTTGTTATTGTACTTTTTTAAAAAATTTAGGACTTTGCTTAAAATGACACCTTACCAAGAAGAATTTTATGCTCTTCATATTTAAGATAGTATAGCTCATCTTCCACATGTTGTAAGTGACTTACCCAATTTTGCTTTTTCCATTGTACTCATTACCACCAGGGACTCTGTTTCTGTGCGTCTGTCTTTCTGTCTATCTGTCTATCTCTTTCAGTCTCTACTTTTAATGACTCCACACAAAGAACAGGAGTGCCATTGGGCAGACCTTTCATCTATATCCTGCATTATTATATATCAAATATGTAATGCAAGATTCAACATACAGACAATGATCAATAATTATTTCTCAGTCAATGAATAAATAAATGAATGAGTGAATAAATGACTAAATGCTATAAAATATAAAATGAATGACTAAATGCTATAAAATATAAAATCAATATAAAACAGATTGATATTTTAAGGATTCACTCAGAGGTACAGATGTTTCCTTTTATTACATTATATAGCATTACAAACATCTGGAAACATTGAGCGTACAGCAGTATAGAATATAAGGTGATCTCTGTTTTCACACTGAGAAGATTTCTTAGATAATTTGCATATATAAAGTACAGGAAGCACTTTACTTGTTTACATGCATTATTCTATATTGGGAGAATATATTGACTTGAAATATTTGTTTTCTACTTTCCCAATCTATAAAATTATTTTAATAATTATTTTTATTCCTATTCAATATTAATTTTAGCATGTCTCTGCAGTTGTTCTTTCTCTTCTAAATTAAGATAAATTATGTGATGTCAAATATCGTAACAAAGTCACAAGTTCCCATTGTACCAAAATTACAAGACTGATTATTTTTGCTATAAGTATAATTATCTCTATAGTGATTAGATACTACACACAATTGTAGTATCTAATTGTTTGTATAGTTTTGAAATGAACACTGTTTTTTTTTGTGGTACCAGGGATTGAACTCAAGACCCTGCACTTGCCAGGCAAGTACTTATTCCACTGAGGTATCTCTCCAGCCCTCAAGTGAACTCTCACAACTCTTTTCTTCCTTCCTTCCTTCCCTCCTACCTTCCTACCTTCCTACCTTCTGTGCTTTCCTTCCTTCCTTCTTGGTGATAGTGAATATATCTAATTATATGAGGACATATCCAGGACTAATTACTGAATCTGTAGTGTTTCTTGTTGTTTGGCTATTTTAGTTCTGATTGTGTTACCTGTACAACCGAATCTGTAGTTCTCTTTTGAATATATATATATATATATATATGTTTTGAATATATATATATATATATATATATATATATATATATATGGTTTGAATATATATATATGTTTTGAATATATATATATATATATATATATATATATATATATATATATATGATGCTCTGCTTTACAAAGATTAATTTTGATGGAAAAAAAGCTTCACACATATATTATAATTTATTTTTTAATTTTTTAAAATTTTTATTTTATTTTATTTCTTGTTTCAGAACTTTTGTTGGTTTATTTATTTATTTTTGTGGCTGGCTCAGCCTGCCCTCAGGGCAGGGCTTGCGCAGCATGTGGTGTCGGGAATCAAATCACGGTCCCTGCAGCTGCCCAAGCTTTCTTTTTTTTTTTTTTTTTTTTTTAATTTTATTTATTTATTTATTTTCCTTGTTTCAGAACCTTTATTTGTTTATTCACTCATTTTTATGGCCGGCTCAGCCCTCCCTGAGGGCAGGGCTGGCGCAGCATGTGGTGCAGGGGATCGAACGGAGGTCCCTGAAGCCGCCCAAGCTTTCCGAAGCAGGCGCTTTAGACCACTAAGCCATCCTGCCGGGCCCTGCCCAAGCTTTCTTAAGCAGGCACTTTAGAGCACTGAGCCATCCTGCCGGGCCCCCGTATATTATAATTTAAATCATGTTTTAACTAGAGGATGTTTGAGTGGCAAAGACTATGAGAATAGAGAAGAAAAGGGTGCTTTCCTCCATGATCATTTAAAAATACTGAGAGGAAAGTGTATAGAATATTGATAAAGAGATAATATAAAGCAAATGATGAATGAGTGATTATACCTGGTTGAATTGCTTTTTTTTTTTAATAAAAGCACACATTTAGAGCCAGGCATAAGCTAAGAGCAGAAGAAAATCAAAATTTCTTCATCCCACTGGGGTACTTCTGATTTTGCTGGAACACAATATTGAAATCCTTGGGGAGGGACATTGTTTTTGATGGAGAACATGATATTCTTAGTAAGAAAAGTGGTCTTCATAAACAAATAGGAGGAGTTATTATAAATCTCTGGAGAGAATGGTTTGTGTTATGCAGTATGACTGTCTATGTGTTATATCATTTAATCATTTTACTAACATTGAAAGAGAAGAATTAAGAGACAAGTGATAAAAATTATTCAATGATTTAGGTTCAAGGTGATGAAAAATGTACGAAATCATTAACTCTAACGTTAACTGTAATATTTCAAAAGCTCCATTTAGCCATTTAAAATTGTTAAATGAGTATAGTATTTATCTTTGTCTCATAAAATTGACTTCTAGTGAAATTTCATACTGAAGCATGTGAAAATACGTCTCTCATTGGGTTTTCTATCTGTTATTCACATGCTAGAATACTAAGACCAATTTTCATATAAATAACTCTCTAAGATGTATTTTTCTGTCATTGGCCATGTAATAAAACCAACAACCAGTTTCTTTCTAAAGCTTCAGTCATCCAAACTCAAATTTATTGTAAGTATTAATTTCAGTGAAAAGTCTCAGGGTTGTATTTATTTCTGTAAGCAACTCTGATAAGATCGCTTATCAATAAAGGTGCTAAAGAACAATGAAGCAGCTACTTAGAGACTTTGAAACACAGCATAAATACAAGTCTCAACAAAATAGAATGTCAATAGGTGATTTTATATTATGGTGTCAATTTTCATTGTCCACAGACTTCATAAAGCCCTTTTCATTTTGAGAATTACATTGGAAATCTTAACGTAATATATGGCAAGAATGAGAGTCAGCTGCACTGTAGTATAAGCTTCTGAAGCCTTCTTCGACTGCTGCCATTGTCATTGTTTTCACTGGAAGCTTGAATACTTCCCAAAGGCCCTTGCGCTTCAGGCGTGGTCACTAGCATGTGACACACCTGGTAGGCAGTTGAAAATTTAAGAATGAGGCATATCACCAGGCAAAAAGGTGACAAGGAGTATGGCCATGAAGGAGATATTGGGTCTTGGCCCCTTCCTGGATGATCACGCACTTCTCAGTTTCCAGAAAGAAAGCAGTTGGTAGCTCCACGCGCTTCCAATCATGAGGTAGCATTGACACAGATTCAAAAGTAAGGAAACCAAGCAATTATGGACTGAAACCTCTGAAACTATGAAATCAAATAAACATATTTTCATT
>PVJA010009385.1:20295-60964 GCA_004027025.1 Myocastor coypus
GACAGGGTCTCACTATGCAGTTCAGGCTGGCCTTGAGCTCACTTTTGTAGCCCAGACTGGTCTTGAACTCACACTGATCCTCCTGCCTCAGCCTCCCGAGTGCTGGGATTACAGGTGTGCGCCACCACGCCCGGCACCAGTACATGGATTTACATGGAAAACTATTAAAGAGAATTTGGTTGTCTTTCTTGGGTAAGTGAATTAAAAACTTAGTCTTTGTCTCAGTTACTCTTCTCTCATTGCTGAAACAAATACCTGACACCCAAAATGAAGCATGGCAAGATTTATTTAGTTCACAGTTACTGGATGTTTCTGTTCATACTTGGTTAGCTCCAAGGTTGAGTGGCACAGGGCAAAGAGCATCCAGTACATGGTGGAGGAATAGCAACAAAATGGCAAGAGAGACAGACAGAGAGAGACAGACAGACAGACAGACAGAGACAGAGAGACAGAGACAGAGAGACTGAGAGAAAGACAGAGAGAGAGAGAGAGAGAGAGAGAGAGAGAGAGAGAGAGAGAGAGAGAGAGGAGAGAGAGACTGGGTGTATTACTCACATCCATAATCCCAGCAGTACTAAAACCCATAATCCCAGCCCAGCAGATCATGAGTTAATTTCAAACTCTAGAAGTTCCAACCCCATGACTGTATGAGCCTTTTGGGGAACAACTAGACACAAACCATAACACTGTGCCTCTGAACCCCCAAAGTCTCATGTATATCCCTTTGTGCAAAAGACATTTTAGTTCATCTTGAAGAGTTGCCAAAGTCCCAACTGTTTCAGCATTGCAGAAAAGTCCAAGTCCCAAGTCTCCTCCAAGATCCAAGGCAAACTCTCAACTGTGAGACCCTGTACAATAGAAAAGTTAGAGATATTCAATATTTAAAGCCATAAGATAAACATTAGCATTCCGAAAGTTGCATACAACAGGGGAATACAAAACACCGGGACCAACACATGGCCAAAAACCAGCAGGGTAAACATTAAATCCCATAGTTCCAACCGGAGCAGCCAAAACAGTCTACACTGAGTTGTGAGCTCCCAAGGCCTTACATGGCTCAGCCCCTACAGCACTCCTGGTGGTAGATTCCATAGCTTCTCACTTAGGCTGGCTTTGCTCCCTCTTTGTACAATTCATGCTCCTGGCTTTTCCAAACTTCTGGGGTTTCCACTGAACAGGCTTCTCACACACAGCTTTATTTTTTATTTTTATTTTTATTTTTTGTCTTTTTGAGGCAGGGTCTCACTATACAGTTCAGGCTGGCCTTGGGCTCACTTTTGTAGCCCAGGCTGGTCTCGAACTCACACCGATCCTCCTGCCTCAGCCTCCTGAGTGCTGGGATTACAGGCATGCACCACCACACCCGGCTTCACACACAGCTTTATACACTGCCCTCTCAGGCGCACACTGCCTGGCCTCCCAGGCCTTCTTCTGAAATCGAGGTAGAAGCCTTCTTAACCTCAGAACTCTCATATTCTGAATACACCTATGTGGATGATGTTAAGGGTTGCTGCCAAATGGAGCAGTAGCCAGGCTTCCTTCTCTCTTGGCTGTAGGGAGCGAAGGCCTAGATCACTGAGCACTCTGATCCTGATTACAAGAAACAAATTCTCTATGCCAGCGCCATTTTGGGACCTGTTTTTGCCATTGCCGCCATTCTGGTACTTGGGTATCTGTGGCTTTCCTCTCAAGGCACAGCCTCTCTCCTTTGCAATTCTGAGGATGCAAAGGGTGGAAAGCTACTGCCTCTTGTGACGCCCTCAGGCCATCCTTTTGATTCTTTGGTTCCTTCCCAGCAATGGAGATTCTTTTAGCTCCATCTTTGCAGTCCAAAGCTTTTCTGGTGTTTCCTTTCTGGTCAAACTCATATTTTAAATTATCTTTCTTGGTTCTTTGCTCTTGATTTTCAACATAAATATGGTTAAAAGCTACCAATAACAACCATGCCACTGCCCCAATAGTTGGCTGCTTTGAAATATATCTTGAAAGATTAATTAGTCCACCATGCTTACTCTCAGTCTTAGGCAAAGTCTCTGGGCATGAGTAAAATTCCAACAGACCTTCAGCCAATCCATAACACAAATCATCTGGAGTCCAATGACCAATGCTATCCTTTTTTCCAGCAGAAACCTCCTGAGCCTGGTCTTAACAGGCAGGCCTTCTGTCAGTCTTCTGGTCTAAGCCCTGAGCAGAATCTCAACTACAGAATAGCTGAAACTTTTCCAGCTCGTCACAAGTAGAGGACCTCTCTAAACATTTCCAATTTCTGCTCATAAGCCATTCTTCATACCCAGGTTTCAAGCCAGTCTCCTGGTCTGAGCTTTGACCAGAATCTCCCGAACAGAACAGCTGAGGCTGTTCTTGTGCTTTGCTTGTAGCCAACATTTCTGAACCATTTCTATTTCTTTCCATAGACAATTCCCAAAAACTTGTAATCCACATGGTCAGGTTAGTCAGGGCAACGACCCCACTTCTCTGGTATCAAATTCTGTCTTAGTTACTTTTCCCTCATTTCTGGGGCAAATACGTAACACTAAGAATGAAGGAAGGAAAGGTTTATTAGCTCACAGTTACTGGAGGTTTCAGTCCATACTTGGCTGGCTACAAGGCAGACTGGCACATGGCAGAGACCAGCAGTTCATGGCAGTGGAACAGCAACAATCATGACAGAGACAACTGTCCAGTCAGGGCAGCAGAGCAACAGCTTCAATCTGTCTCTCTGCCTCTCTTTATATTATATTCAAGCTCTGCGCGTCTACCTATCTGCCTTAGGCTACACCCATAACCCCAGAAGTACTTAAAACACATAATCCCAGGGATCATGGATCAAGTCTCAAACTCTAGACCAGTACTAAATCAGTACTAAATCTTATGAGTCAAGTCTCAATCAATAGAAGTCCCCACTGCATAACTGTATGAGGCTTTGGGGGGGATAGCTAGACATAAACCATAACAGGGGACAACTAAGCACAAATCATAACAGATTTTAAGTTGAAAAACTATTATGTTGCTTCCCTTGTATTATTAAGAAACATGTATTTAAGCTTAGGATATTAAAAGTTTTATTTATGAGAACCACTCCAGTCAACATTGTAAAAGAAGGTAAATTAGGGCAAAAATGAATGCACTGGTTTTCCCAATAGAGTTGAAAATGTTTTCCTTTAAAAAATACTTTCAAACTCTCTATGCCAAATTGGTAAACTTATTGTTTAATTTTAGAAGACAAGCTATGTCAGAGAAAATATTATAAACCTTCCTAAATTTAGCCATATATATATATATATATATATATATATATATATATACCCTAGTCGACAATTTATAACCTTATATAAATATCACAAAAATAGGAGAGATGGAACAAAACAAAGTATGAAGGCCTATGCTCCTTTGTATAGAAATAAAATGTGGCAGATGACTTATAATCTTGTACAATATGCACATTGCAAATTAATTGGGGAGAAAAAGTATTAAACCTTGCTACTTGCTACACTGGATATAAGATCTTCCATTTAGATAGTGAGTTTTTTTACTCTTAGATTAAAAAAAAAAAAAAAAAACGGACCAGGCATTTGTGTTCAATTCAAGCAAAGATTTGGAAATTTGATTAAGGGTTTCAGCTGAATTCATAACATGAATCAGGAGACAGAAATTATAAAAACACAATGGGTGAAGAAGTACTGGAACATAGTAATAGATGATCAATAGAAACATTTATGGGACTGGAAATATAAGTTAGTGGTCAAACACTTCCTGTGGGTTCTATCCTCAAATATACATAAAGGAAAATAAAAAAGAAGGAAATTGTGCAGTTATAGAAACATGGCTTTAGATACTTAACATATGATTAATGTGACAAACTAAGATTTTAAATCTTCATTCTATTTAATTATTTTAAATTTGAAGAGTCATATGTGGCTAGTGGCTTCCTCAGGAAGCAGTGCAGAGTGGAGGCCCGGAGTGTTGGTCAGGCCAGGATGAGTTGCTCTGCGGGGCCCTGCATATGTTGGGCAAAGGAGATCAGCTGATAGATAATACAGCTGATAATGCAGAAGAAAACTACAGCAGAGAGAATCCATGTAACTCTGGGAAAGACAGGGAGTACAATCTTGGTTTCTGAGATTGACTGACTGACTGATTGATTGATTGATTGACTGATTGATTATTTTTATTTTGCGGGACTGGAGATTGAACTCAGGATGCTGCACTTGCCAGGCAAGCACTTATTCTACTGAGCTTTCTCCCTGGCCCTTGTTTCTAAGTTTTAGTTTTGGTTTGTGCATCACTGACTCATCTTTGCTCTATTATTGAGTCTAATAAGTTGTTTCTGTCCAGACAGGCCCATTGTACTTCGAATTAATTCATGTGGATTGTTTTCAAAGAAAGTTGACTTGGAAATAAAATCAGGAAGCAAATGCTAAAATATCTCCAACATTGTAGAGACACCACAAACAAACCCAGACCAGCACTCCCAACCTGGATCTGTGGAGTTACAGATTTACTTCAAGAAGAGTATAACGGATCAATATTGAATTCATATATTGTATAGATCCAAGCTGCCCTTTCAACTCAATCAGTAAGTTGGACTCCTATGGAAAAGCATTTAAATATTTGCTATTCCTTCTTTGTCATATACACAGAGAGTTTGGGACAGTAACTGGGGCACAGTAGCTAATTCATTACTTCTATGTTAACTATCACTCATGCTATGATGATGTCACTGGTCACAGTTCACGTTGTGTAAGAGGAAAGGGAAGAGAGATAGAATAATTTTTAACATTGACATTGTAGGGAGTATAACTTAAAATTTGGGCCTGTATATAAAAGTCTCACACAAACTGTGTTTTGTCATCTGATTATACATGAAAGATAATACGGCTGAAACATTGGAACAATAATTAAGTCAGAATCAAATGGAAAGTTCCAGTGTAATTGCAAAAATATGTTTGGTTTTGATGTATTCCTATTTTCTTACCTAATCTGAAACTAAATAAATAAATCCATGAAAGAGAAATATCCATATGAAGGAACATATCTTCCTTGGGCAAGATATAATCTTTCTGAAAATGAAAGAAGCACATTAGAAATTGTAATGTGTTATTTTTATTCCATTATTAAATATACTTGAAACAACAAAAAATTTCCAATTTCTACAGAAATGTTCTCTAGGCTATAATTTGCATACAGTTGCAATGTATATGTGATACATATAGAAAATAAATGCTACACTGTCAAGATTGGGAAAGAAATATCTAAATATGCCCTTGTACACTCATCAGTCATTTTTTCCATTGTGGTAAATAAAATGCAGTCTACATTTTTGAAAAGTCTTGGATAAGTTGTATACACCTTCAAAATCATTTATTTTAGCAACTGTAAGCAAGTGTGGCTTGGAGCTGAATTTATTTCTCTTCTACAATGAATTTCTGTTTTATTTTAATTTGCAACATTAGATTAGGTGTTTTAGTGTATATTCAATTTGACATATAAACAACTGAAACAATTATTTGTTAAATGCATTTTAATTTTGTATACGTTTGGGAGACTTGACCAAAGTTAAAAATGCAAATTGGTAGCTCTCATTTTTAATTATAATAGCATAGCTGATAATACGTATATGTATATGTATATGTATGTGTATATGTATATGTATATGTATATATATGTATATATATATATATATATGTCTAGATCTAAATAATAGAATTAAATGAATAACATATCTATTTGCCACTTAGACATTTTATTTTTTATTTATTTATTTTTGTGTGTGTGGGACCAGGGTTCGAGCTCACTATTTTGCAGTTGCCAGGCAGGCACTTGTGCCACGGAGCTATTTTCCTGGCCCAGACATTTTAACTTATATTCTTCAGATATGTTAGAATAGATCAAGGCGGGATATTTTAAAATTCTAAACATTCTCATCTTCTCTAGTGTTTGGTAAGGAAGAAAAGTGTCATCGTTGGACTGGAGGAAGATAAATATTTTATTTCTTTTATTTAAATGAGCTTCTAGACCTCCAAGGCATAGTCAGCTTCAGCCTGTCTTCTCTTTCACATCTATCCACTGTTTCCTCTTTTCTGTCTTCCTCTGCTCTTACGTTAAACTGGGCTCTGGCCACATCTCATTTTGAATATCAGAACAGTCACTCTGACCCATTGGCACATGGCGGATAGAGATCTTTATAAGATATAAATTCAATCCTGTTACACCTCTGCTTGCCCACAAAGCTGGGCCTGTTTGCCACAGCGTCCTCTCTTAGGGAGGAACAACAGTTCCCTTTCGTGAGAGTGAAACATTTTGGCTCTAGCTCCTTTCCCCTCTTCACACTTTCTGCCTCATTTTGTCAAATGCATAAAATTCCTTGCATTCTATATGTAGCATCTCTCAGTAGGCTTCTATTTTATTGTCTATAACTTACTCATCTGTATAATTATTGATCCGTATTCATTGCCTCCAGATCTCTAAGTAATTATTCACTTGCTAATGAAATTACATTTTTAAGATCAAAAATTATATTGCCAATATAATAACCTTTTTTTTACTTAATTGACATCTCAGGAACATTCAGTTTTCTTTCTCAATTGTTATATCATCCACTAATCTTGACTTATACATAATTTTTGTCCTTTTGCAGGGTCATCCATGTCATTCTTTTTTTTTTTTTTTTTTTAATGTTTTTTAGTACAAAACTCCTGTAGGGTCTCACTACACAGCTCAGACTTGTAGTGATCTTTCTGTTTGCAGCCTCCCAAGTGCTGGTATTACAGGTGCTCACCACCACACATACTCACAATCTCCATTTCAGTGTATCCTGGGGGCGAGGCTCACATGGGCATGTGGTGTCAGGGATCAAACCCTAGTCTCTGTGCTTTGCCTTAGCAGGCACTTTAGTCCATTGAGCTATCTGTCAGGCACTCTCCTTATCATTCTTAAATTTAGGAATATTATAGTATTACTTCACATTCTCTTTTCTATATGTATATACTGATTTCTCCAGGGTGGCATTCAGTACCATATCCTTTAATGCCATGAGGCCAAATTTAAACTTCTCATAGAAATGTCCTCATGAACATGTGATATATATCCAAACATCTCACACAAAACAACTTCTCTCTTGGGTTTTTCCTCATTCAGTCCGTAGTAAATGAGCTTCCCAGTATTGTTCTGTTTCCTTTACCTATACATCATGGCAAAGAAACAGTCAAGGAAATCGTTGAGTAGAAAATCATGATTACCAAAATTATGATTGTTTATTAACCAGGTAGTAAGTGAGGAAGAAGGAAAACCGCAATATAGGAAAATTGACCACCGATGTGATGGACAAACTTCATATCTATCAAATGTCAAAAATTCTATCAATGAGCAGACATCTAATGGATACATTGATATATTTATTACTTTATAATATATTAGGCATATAAATAGCTCTCACGACTGGTTTACTAATATAAGATAATTTAACTTAATTTCACATGAGGGTCACTCCCCAGTCTTTCATGCAAATAATCATCTCTACTTTTCACTTTTACAAATGAAAACTAACTTTAAGAAATATAAGAAAATTTAATTAAACCACACTTACTAGTTTCGATGCATGGATTTTCCTTTGAAGTGGTCTGACTACAAACTCTCGGTGTTGTTTCACCTGCTTTTAGCTACTTTAAGTCTGTGATTTGCAGCAGTAGGTTCCCATATGTCCTTTCTTGTTATAATTGTTCTTTGTCCTTTAATATTTTGGCAGAGTATTGATCAACATTTGTACTTGCAAAATGACTACATCAATTTAGAAAATTATGTAAGCTTTTTATTTAATTCTGGATTGAGCATGGGTAATGTGACTTTTATTAGATAAACAACACTTCCATTTGTGTTGAGCAGTCCTTCATATTGAAATATGGTGGATTTTGATTCAAAGCTTTCAAAATATTCTAAAGCTATAGACTATGTGTGATAACAACTTATGGAAAATTGTATGCTAAACTTGGCATAACCCAAAGACAAATACCAAGTTTGGTAATAATTATTGTTGTCTTTCGCTTTGAGGGAAATTAACACAATAAAATAGAACACCTTATCTTATTAAATAAAACAAAGTATATTGAACAAATGTGGAATGGATAAGTTCAAATATCAAAATTATGTGTTGCACACAAAAAGATTGTCGCTCCTATAATGGCTAAGAGGCAGACACCCATGACCAGGACTATATAAAATACTTATTTTCACCTTATTCTAGTTAGTGATGCTCTATCCATTTTTTCAGAGAAGAAAGCATGAGGACCGATGTAGATTATTGTCACTCTCATGCTCATTTGGCCAGGAAACGTTCTACTGTCTCTTTCTTTCATATCTCTCAGTGTTTCCTTTCAACATCTTGCTTTTCTTCCTTAGTTGAGAGCTTACCTTTCTTCATTATTGTTATCATCGCTATCAATATTATCTTGCTTGAGATGCTCCTTGTTGGTCTCCTTAATTATAGAATTTCTCATTTTCAGTTGTGCTTTTTATACTGCAGTCTCAAGGTTTGTTAAAAGTCCTTATCAGGAAAGCTTGATTCCTACATGGTGAAGATGAATGGCTAAATGGACAATTTCAACTAATAGAAAACTTTTCCTATCCTACAGGGAGAACGGTGTCTAAATTTTAGATACATGAGACATAAATGTTAATATTTTAGTGACTAACAATTAGGAAAAACACTTAGAATTTTTATTACATTCATTTTTAAAGAAAAATTGATCTATAATAATACTAGATCAAATTAAAAAATTCTCATTGAAGTACTTGTAAAAAATACATAATAGTTTCAGAGAAAGTATTGTTAATAATTATTTTGTTAATCTTACATCAAAATGAGTGTTCTCTTCTTAAAATCTACAGTTACTAAATTTTTGGTTTTGAAGATTTTGAAATAAAATTTACCTGCTACTTTTTAAATTGTACTTTTGACTCATCTGTGTCATAGATTGTAAAAAAAATGTAAGAAAAGTTGGTAATTGCATATAGGATAAGCTAAATTATTTCATGTTTCCATCACTATTACTAGTTTAATTATCTACTAAAGTGTTGTAAGTAATGCAAAATTTCCTCTGTTTTTTATCTTCCTGAGTATTCATAATATTTTATCATGTGGATAGACATTTTTACTCTTAACTTGAGATTACCAATTTCCTACCTACATCTTGGGAGTGTCAGAATGCATACACATTAAATGAAATTCACATGTCATTTAAAAATATTCCCTTTAGGGGCCGGGGAGATAACACTGTGGCACAAGTGCCTGCCTGGCAAGTGCAAAGTCATGAGTTTGAACCCTGGTCCTACCAAAATAAATAAATAAATAAACAAACAAACAAATAAATAAATAAATTCATTTTATACCTGAAAAGGAGTTGTCACCATAAATATTTTAAAAATTCTCAACTGAGTGGTTCAGTAGCCCAGGATATTGTGACCCAGTGACTTGCACATTAGCTTGCAAGGCACACAGACTGCCAGCTTCACTCTCCCAATACAATCCCAGGTTTCCCCCTGTACTATATTTACTGTGCGCTCAGAGTATGCTTTCCTGTGAGTTAGATGTAACTTCCAGTGAAGACATTAATGTCTACTCTTATATCAAGGCTCAGCTCCAAGTTATTAAAATGATTCTCATCTCAGAAAGAACTAGAGAGGTGATGTTTAGAGGATTGACTAAGAGCGGCGTATGTAAGATGGGGCCCATCAGCCTCCTAGGAGGTCAGTGTTCAGCGCTTTCTTAATTTTATAGCACTCATTACCTGAAATGAACTCAAGATAACTTTCATTGATCCTCTTTCTGAATAAAGTTTTTCTTACATTGGCTATTTCCTCTTAAAACACGGAGGAGGGCTGGCCAGATAGCTCAACAGACTAAGGTGAACCAGGGTATCTCCCATGTGCTATGCCCACCCTATCCTTGGGATGCCCTGAGATGGAAACTGAGACAGGGTGTTGTGGTACGCACCTATCCCAGAGGTGAGAGGCTGAAAACAAGAGGATCATCATGAGTACCATCTAGGTAGTGAGTTCCTATAGACCCTATACCAAATACATTAAAAAAAAATAGGGAACATGATTTTTTTTAAATTGGTTATGTTTATTCTACAGAAAACTTAAAGTCAAATCGCTTCTCATGTTTGATCCTCAACGTGTCTCATCCATTGCCCAGATACATAAAGGCAGAGGAGTTGGATTGCATGAAAGGCAGAATGGGTCCCTCAGGGCTGACCTTATTGATAAGTAAGGTTGATGAAATTCTTTCTGAAGGCAGTTGCCAGGAGGAGTCTTTGGGGATGTAACAGTAACACCCTTACGGTTTTCCACTGTGTGATCCACATTTTAAAGACAGGGTAACTTAGCTAGCCCTAGTTATCTCAGATACAAGCACCCGTCAGCAGATGCCCGCTAGACATTCTGGTCCCTGTCCACTTACAGTGTACCCTTGACTTGGCCAGCATTTGGGAACAGGAAAGAGATGTTTTAGGAACCCGGTGTCAAATGTCACGGCATTTCTCAGGCACAATATAGTATAGTACTTAATATCAGTGTGCCTGCTGGGTCAGCCTCCTGAGGGCTATCACCTGTGCTGCTGGCTTTCCCGCTTCCAGTTTCTTCACATTCTAAGCATCTTCCAGCTAAGAGCTGGAAGAACTGATGGACCATTATCCATAAGGCATAGAAGCATTTATTCTTTTACTCAGGTTTAGACTTCATTTTGATATGCACATCTTAATCATATTTCTACATGCTGAATACATATCTGAGTTCTACAAGACTTGTCTTTCTCATACATTTTTCCTATGCCAAAATACTATTTTATTTTATTTTTATTTTTTTAAAGAATTTTATTTTATTTATTTATTTATTTATTTATTTATTTATTTATTTATTTATTTATTTTCTTGTTTCAGAATCTTTGTTTATTCACTCATTTTTATGGCCGGCTCAGCCCGCCCCGAGGGCAGGGCTGGCACAGCATGTGGTGCCGGGGATCGAACCGCGGTCCCTGAAGCCACCCAAGCTTTCCCAAGCAGGCGCTTTAGACCACTGAGCCATTCTGCCAGGCCCCCAAAATACTATTTTAAAGACTCTATATATTCATAGCATTGGCTTCATCCTTTTTTTTTGTTTGTTTGTTTGGTTTTGGTTTTGTTTTTTGCTTTTTATTCATTTAGCATAAGGTCTACAGGGTGTGTAGGGTCTTACTACATAGATGAGACTCATAGTGATTGTCTTGTTTTCAGCCTCCCAAGCACTGGGATTACAGGCACGTGCCACCACGCCACTGTCAATCACAGTCTCAGTTCACCCCAAGGGTGGAGCCAGCGCGGCAGGCCAGGGAATGAACCTTGGCTGCTGCGTTCTGCCTTAGCAGGTACTTTAGTCCACTGAGCTATCTGGCCGGCCCCATCCCTGTTCCTAAACTGTCATTGAACTCAGGTGCCCTTCATATTCTCATAATTGAATTAGCTCAATTGGTATCACTGTCACAAGATTTCAGGATAGTTCAGTATAATTAACTCAGTCCATGAGCCACAGCATTGATGAGATGCTGGCAATGGGACCCTCATGTCCGAGGCCAAAAAGTTGTAGCTCTGTAATGTGATAACACAGTGACTAGATTCTCTTCCAATAAGATTGTGAAAGTAAATATTTTTAGAATCAGGATCAAGAGGGAAAAAATTACTACACCGAGTCATAAATTATCTTGTATAAGACAAACAACTGGTTAGGGGAAGTTCAAGCTTTTACATGATCTCCAACAATGTCTGAATATTCTAAGAAAGGTTGGATCATCAGCTTGAGGTTTCTGAGGTTTTTTTCCAGAAATCAAACTCACCTGCTTGCCAGGTAGGTGCTGAGCCAATGAGCTAAATCCCCAGCCCACATGGTGTAAATTTTGATAAAAGGTGTGCACAAAACAAAAAAAAATATTATTCTCTGGTTAGCATCTTTCAGAAACACAGACATACACAGCCATCTACAGTCATTAGAAAAGAACAGTTTAATTTCTGTTGTCTAACAATCTCAATTTTGTATAAACACTGAATTTCCCCGCCCCACTCTTTCCTAAGCTCAGTGCTTTCTTATGGTTCTACTCTGTCCTTGTGGCATAGGAATATTTTTAAAGCCAGAAAATTCCAGTAGCTACAATTTGTTTCCTTAAAAACACAACGGGCAACCATGGCCTTCAGTCCCACAAACCAACGTGCTCTTCCTTTGCAACTTGGCTCGGGCAGAATGGCTCCCGCAAAGAAGAGGGGCAAGAGGAAGAAAGGCTGCTCTGCCATGAATGAGGTGGTGACCCCAGAACACACAATCAACATTCGCAAGTGCATCCACGGAGTGGGCTTCAAGAAGCATGTCCCTCCGGCACTGAAGGAGATCCAGAAGTTTATCATGAAGGAAATGGGGACATCAGCACCAGGCTCCACAGAGCTGTCTGAGCTGAAGGAATAAGGCATGCTCCATATGGTATCCGGGTACCATTGTCCTGGGAATGGAATAATGGGATGAGGAAGAAGATTCACCATACAAGCTGTGTACCTTGGCAACCTACATCCCTATTACCACATTCAAAAATCTCTGCACAGTGAAGTTGGATGAGAACTAGCTTGGAGATAAAGTTATAGAACTGCCAAAAAACAAACAAACAAACAAACAAACAGAAAACTTATTTATTGATTATTCATTTATTTATTTATAATTTGCTACAGGGTCTTACTATGCAGTTGGGACTCACAGTGATCCTCTTGTCTCCACCTCCTTACTGGCTAAGATTACAGGCGTGACTACACCCAGAGTTCTGGGGCGGGCAAGGTGTATGGTACCAAGGATCCAACTCCTCCAACTCAGGACCTTGAGCTTGCCAGACAGGTGCTTGTGTCATGGAGCTATCTCTCCAACTCTGATTTTACTCTTCTTAATTGATACCTAAAAGTTGGATCTATTTATATGACACTATATGTTGTCCTAATATATGTATACATTGTGAACTACTTTAATAAGTGTATTCCTGTTTATTAGTTTTTTTTTGTACTGAAAATATATTTTAAACCCTTCTTGCTTGTTTAAAATGTGCAGTGCATTATCACTAACTATATTCTTCCTTGTGTGCCATCAGACATGAAAAATAATTTATCTTGCATAACTAGACTTTTAGTACTCATTGATTTTTTAAATTTAAATGTAAATCCTTAAATCTAAATTTGCCTACAATATTGATTATTGTCGGTGTTATATGCTTCATTCTTGCAGTGTAAGAAATTTCTTTCTGCTCCTGATGAATTCGTTCATACCTTCTCTGAATCTTCCTATCAATTACATGGTGCGTGATAGGATTCATTTTCTGCCCAAACCAGGACATTTTGGAGTTTTTCTTTCTTGCTAACAGTGAAAAATGAGTGATAAATTATTTTAGTCACTAAGTTGAAAGAGGCATCAAAAAACCTCAATAATGAAGACTAACTATATTTTACTATTCTTTCTGAAAATCAACAGTGTCAGAATGTGCCTGATAAACAAAGTGGCTAGGTCTTAAATAAAGATAATGTATATTCCTGGTTCTTCTTTTTTCCTTAGACTATGATTTCAGTATTGCTCAAAAAAGTGCTGTTGACTACATGCATATGTCCCTTAACATATTTAAAGACCAAATATGCATTTTATTTATAGAGAGGAGAAAGGACAGGAAATAGTAGGAAGTCAACTCTCCAAGTATTGACTCAATACAGAGGAGTGATCTTTGGAGAAAGGTGCTTTTGAAAGCAGCGGTTAAAACTCACATATTTGGAACCTAAATCCTCTTTAGATAAAGTGCAGTTGAAAATATCTGCTACTCACTGTTGAGGCCTTGAGAAG
Source organism: Myocastor coypus (assembly GCA_004027025.1). NCBI lineage: Eukaryota > Metazoa > Chordata > Mammalia > Rodentia > Myocastoridae > Myocastor > Myocastor coypus. Next base: position 34,180 of record PVJA010009385.1, read on the forward strand.
TCTGAGAGCTCGTGTTCTCTACAAGAGGTTCTGGCTAGACACCCTTGGCCCCAAGATAGACCTGTTCTATTCCCCTGGAGCCTCTGAGGAAGTGTATGGTACTAACCTGTTTGTGGTGAGGAGTAGCGGGGCTGGGGCTGGGAGGGAGCAAAGACACAGGCACGGTTTCTTGCCGAGCAGCTTAGTGGAGAGATACTGAGCATCTCCCAGACCTTGCTCTTCCCCCTAGCTGCCCTTGTGGTAAATTCTAATGTGGGCAGACTTTTTCCAAATGTTTCAGAAAAGAGAGAAAGCTCATGCCCTCTGAAAACTTCAGAATTTTTTCAGCCTTTGAAACTATTTGGCATAGCACCGTGGTATATCATCAAGCAGCCTGGTAATTAACAACAGAATGACTCACTGATCTTACACCTCCTAGGAATGTTTGAGTTACCCCCGCCCCCCACAAAAAAAAAAAAAAACAACAAAAAAAAAAACCTCTGTTGTGTTGTGCTAACTTAGCATCTCTTTTTTCTGGAGTAAAATTTCATTTTCTTATCAATGAGGAACTGAATCTGTGAGTTTAGTATCTTGCTATTCAAATTAAGTTTGAGAAACTGGAAGGATCAGTAACACCCATCACAAATATGCGACCTCAGTCTCTATTTGCAGTGAATGAAAATTTGCATCTAACAAGTGGCTGAGGTGATTTATATGTACATCAAAGTTTGAGAAGTGCTGATACAATGCAAACTGTATTCCTCTCTTCCAGTTTATGTTTATTTGGTTTTGCACTCTCTAGTGTATGATTTGATGCTAGATTCGAATTTAGTTTCCTACTATTTGCATCTTCTCCTTTCTTTTTTTGGGTAGAATATTTTAAAACCTAGATTTTCACCATTTTAGCTCTATAGAATGCTATCTCACCTCTCTATGACTTTCACAACATAGACAGTGAGGGGTTAAAGGAAGTTCATACTGATTCAATAATCATTTGTAGCCAGCATTACAAGTGCTATGGCAATTAATAGCTTTAGAACCACACAAGTAGAATTGTTTTTCACAAAGAACTGAAATATAACCAATGTAAATTTTCTGAGTCATACTAACACAGTTTCCAGTGCAAGAGTAGTTTAGTGTACTTTTGTTGATTCATTCCTTTAAAAAATATTGAATTAATTCTGATGTTAAGCATACACACAACACAAAATTTAATTTCAAATAACAGAATATAATTTCCAGACAAGAAGAACGACTCACACGTGACTAGTGGTTGGTTCAAAATATATTTAGCTTTGGGGCCAGGCAGGATGGCTCAGTGGTCTACAGCACCTGCAGGCGGCTCCAGGAACCGCAGTTCGATCCTCGGCACCACATGCTGTGTCAGCCCTGCCCTCAGGGCAAGCTGAGCAGGCCATGGAAATAAATAAGCAAACAAACAGAAGTTCTGAAACAAAATATATTTAGCTTTATTTCACTTAAGTCTTTGCTCTTTGTGACATACATGATGACTTGAGACAAATCCATAAGGACTTTAATGTTTGTTGCATACGTGCTTATGCCACAGTATGTCAGACAAACTTCTTAGCACGAATAACTGAAAAAGTCAACACTTAATGAACAGTTTTCATAAACCATTCACGATTTAAATTATGACACAGCTAATAACTTGTTTAGACCACATGAAAAGCAAAAGTTTAATGCACTACACAGGAGGCGTTAGAAACTGTGACCAATTCCTGAGAAGCAGTAGGTGTTTTGGCTTAAGGTTTGCATAGAGGCATGTTACATTATTGCCCAAGTGGATCTTTGTTTACAGAGGTTACATTGTAGTAGTTAGGGTAGCTATGTCCTTAAGTGTTTTGATTTTGAAATAAGAATATGCCCTTTGCACTTGTAGCTATCAATAGTAATTTTAAAGTCTAAACTTTAATTTAATAGAGTAAATCCACAATACATTTCTTCAGCCACGCTTTCATCCACTAAGAGGTTTACCTTGAAAAATATGGATACATTTCAGTATAAGGCCACATGTAGCCCAGAATGTATTTTGATGAAAGAAAGACAATATACATAAATTATCCTTCAAGAAAACATTCCATTAAGTATAGACAGTTGACCTTCATTGCATACAAAGTGATTTATAATGTAGGCTTTTTGTGTTAAAATAAATTCTGGGAAAGGCAACAGTTGTATAGATCTTGGCAGTGGCTTGGAGTCATTTTGTAATTGAGCATTAGATTTATGAAGGCAGTAACATCAACAATGTATTCTGATTTTATCTTAATTGGATGCAATTAGACCTAGGTGCGCTTTTCATAAAATTAAAGATCTGAAGGACAGAAATATCTACGACACCAGTGTACAAAGCTTTGCCAGATGAAACAAATTGAGCTTTCATATACTATTGGGATTTCCACATATTTATAGAGGTAAATCCTCTGAAGTGGTTCATATTCTCCTGATTTTCTGTTTACAAGATTGACAAGAGAAAAATAGGCACTTCTTAAAATTCAGTTTTCATTCATTAAGTCAGTTAACAAGCATATTTTGAGGACAACAAAGTGTCCGGCACCAGTCAAAGCTCTGAAGATACTTTGGTAAATACAACAAATATGTACTAGTATTGATTGTCTTGACATTTGTACAAAAATATAAATAATAATATGAATCAGTATCTTAAGAGAGTATAATGTAAAATTATATTATACACAAAGTCCTATATATATATTATAGATAATATGCACTAGAAAATATATATATGTATATATATATATATAGAAAATTGATGGAAAACAATACAAATCAGTCTCAACCCAGGCTTAAACTCACCACTTGGCTTTCCATGCTTACTTATGAGGCTCTTCTAGGCCCAGGCCCCTTTTCTGGGGAGGAGAACTCATAGTAAGAGAACTTCTGTGAGTCACAGGCTCCTACCAAAGCCTATAATGGTGGGTGAAGTTGTAAAAGCCTCAAAGATGAGACAAACTCATAACTAAGGACACCTGGCTCCAACCTCAACTAGATGAATACGGTAGCCTAAGCTCTTACTCCAGGGAAGAGAGCTTCTTGGAGTTAACAGAGTCCTCTAAAATTAACATAATACCTTGCATGGGGCAGCTCTTGAGTGCTTCCCCCACTTCTTGAGTATTCCCCTTTCATTGATATGATAGTTAAATAAATAGGGTCAACCCAGAGAAGATCTTGGTCGGAACCTCAGGAGAATGCTTAATTCTGTAGGGCATTTGGATCTTCCTGGGCCCTGAAATCATTCCATTTCTTTCTTTAACTTAGCCTCCATCATCCAGTCATCTGGGCGATTGTGGGCCTGATTAGTCTGCAGTCATTAAGGGTTAATATTAACCCAATAATAACGTATATCTATAATTTTCACTTCGGGGTACAGGGGTAAAGGACGTAAGAGAAAATTTAACTGAAGATGAAAGTTCACTGGTAAAATGAGTATGTTTGTGAAGAAGGTACAATTGGCACATTTTTCATTGAGGATGAGTCTTTCCATTAAAATCAATAAACATATTTTAGAATACGAAGAGCAAAGCTGTGATGCGTGAGTGAAAAGCATGGGAAAAGTGCTCAGAAGTGGATAGTTCTATGGAGAAGAAATCAGCATAGAGGTGGAAGACATTGGTGGCCTAGTATCGCTCAGAACAGCTCTGTGAGGAGGGCAGAGGGATTGCCATATACAGATAACTGTTCTAGAATAAGATAGGAGTTGGGTACTGAATTAAATCTAAATAATTAGATATACAGAAGAATTTCATCTCGGTTTTAAATGAAATATCTTCAGATTCAAACTAAATTCTAGCTTTTCTATTTGTCATAAAAACTTGCTCAAATTTTTAAATGCTCTATGTATCATTTTAGTCTACGTAAAATGGGACAATAGTGGTATTTTCTGTAAGAAGTTGACGTCAGAATTAATTAGTGATCCATTTTAGTTTGGGGAGAGAAGAGTCTAGAATAGCATAAGGCTTCCATTAGATTTAGCTGATAACTTTTTATTTATTGTACTTTTCCCTTCCTCTAACTTTCAGTAATAAGAGCAAAAGATACAGGCTATAGATTAAAGTCACACTCAACCTCTAGAAAGGGGTGACTACAGATAATTGTGTCTAGATCTTTCATTGCAAGAGTCTACCTGGGCGACTGCTAACTTGTCGGCAGCTTTAGTGTGAGCAGATTTATCTTAGATGGAAAAATAAATACTTGTGTGTTTTTCTGCCTTCTTCCAGGTAAGAAGATCTGCACGCACTCAGCCTGGAGCCGTGACGCAGTGGCTCACCTTTGTTTCTTTTCTCCTTTCCCTCTTTTGCTATGATTGCAGCTTGATGGAAGCTGACTGTTCCATTTTGTCCATGAGTTCTTTTCTGATCATTAAACTCTACTTTATTTGTTTCCTTTGTGCATCTAGAAAATGTACTGAAATACATAGGTTTTAGGGAAAGGGGAGGTAGATGCTATGTCTAGTATCTTGGTGGAGAATATTTCCATTCAGTCTTGGAGCGATAATTGGTCTGGGCTGTCATCTTTTTTCCCTGAAGTATCCATACAAAACCCTTCTGGGCTTGTCTCTGCAGGTGTGAGCAACACGCCTTCTCCTTCTCTGTATTGCACTTGGACTCTCTTTTTGGCGCTGTTGCCTTGCTCAGTTACTAGGCTGCCGTGAATAGAGCTGCTTCACTTTGCCTGGCTTTTTGCCATGAAGCTGTGAAGCAAGTTAAACCTCTCCTCTTTTAAGTCATGTGTGCCAATGATATGAATCCAGCAACAAAATGCAAACCATGCCTCTGGCCTAGACGCTGGTTTGGAGACATGGTTCTTCTCCGGTAGTCTTCCTTATACATTAAGCATGCTGACAAATCATGGAGATGGTAAGATAGGACAGAGGACTGACCTCACACCTGAAAGATCTTACCCATACACTGGTACTGCAAAAGGTATTATTCTATTGCTGGGTGATCCTATGAACTTTGTAAAGTTATTCATTAACCGTGTTTATAACAATCACATTTTATTTTCCTTTTTTCAGAGTGTCTCAGGTAAATAAGCTGAGTACTATTTAAAATAGAAAGGTATTCTAAGAACATTGATATTAGTATGAAAATTCTGATTTATAACCTTCAGCTAAAATAACCTAGCCTGGAAAAAATTACGGTTTGTCATTATTTCTTTACAAAATAACAAATACATTCATATTCACAATATATCTTAATATAAAAGCAGGGAAATTATTAATTTCCTAATTAATAATTAGTTGTGATAGTGGAAAATTAAAAATTTAAATATTTTAACATAATTACTTATTCAAAAATGGTACACCAGCTTCATTTTATTTAAACAAGTAAATTACATAGTTATACTTAATTTCTCTTTTAAAATTATGATTTACTTACCATAGTATGTTGTCACTTTTTTAAAGGTAGGCAGCTAAATATTTTCTCCTTAAAAAAATCTGAAGAGATGTTCTGTCTCTACTGAAGTTTTCCTTGATTTTTTATTTTTCTTTTTGGTCTACTCAAGGTTTAAGATACCAAGACCTTTCTTGTTTATCATATTTAGGAGCAGAACTATTATTACAGTTAGCTATTGCACATACGACAATCGTCAGATCCCACTTGACTCAGTTTGTAACACAAGTTCTACACATACCTCGCTGCCCACTCACCACCCTTGAGAGACTCTTCCACAGCTCTGTGCCTGGATCTCGCTGCTCGCACCGCAGATCCACTCACGCTACCCGAGCTCCTAGCATCTGCTGCACCTCTGCTCCATCAGCCATCAATCTTCAGCAATCAGGAAGCTCCTTGATAATTAGCTGAGTGGGGGAAAACACTTCAAAGAACTAAAAATAATTTTCACAGTCACGCTGTGCATAAAATAATTATTTCCCCTGTATTAATCCAGTTGTGCATCTCTGTGCGGTAGGGAAACAGACAAGAGCTGTGGCCAGGCGTCAGCATTGTGTAACACACAACAGGATGGCTTACCAGGCAAGCAGTGCATGACTAATGCCAACAATTCCAAGGTATCATGTAAGGGTTTCTTTCATCTTATAGCTATCACTTCATCTTTCATCTTTCTCATCTTGTCATCTTTTTTTTAATTCAGGTCTGGGGATTGAATTCAGGCCCTTACATTTGCCAGGCAAGCATTTATTCTACTGAGCTATTTCCCTGGCCCCTTCATCTTTCTTGATAATAGATTGGAAGGGGGAAAAAAGGCTCAAAGAAAAAAACTTAAGAGCTACTTTGTGTTCTATGCCAAACACTGCCCTATGATATAATGGAAGTTATGTATGCGCCCTCTCTATGAACTCATACAAATACAGGGAGTATATTTGTAAATACAATACCTCTTTGCAAGTATAAATGTAAACAAGGTACCAATGATTTATTTTATAATTGTTTACATGTATTTAGTACAGGGTCCACAGGGTCTCACTACATAGACTGTTTTCAGCCTCCCAAGTGCTAGGATTACAGGCACACACCACCATGCCTTGTTTCAGTCACCATCTCAGTGCTCCCCGAGGGCGGGGCCAGTGCTGCAGGCTGGTGATCAAACCCTGGCTGCTATTCTGTGCCTAAGCAGGATCTTTAGTCCACTGAGCTATCTGGCTGGCCCCAAGGAGGTATTATGTTTATCTCCATTTTATAGATGAAATTTGAGGCAGTGAGCATCTGGGTATTCAGTGTGGGAGTTATCTCATAAACTTGCCTACCTGGGTTTCCAACACAATCTGGTTCGTGATGCTGTGCTTTTAAATACAGCACATTTGCACAGTGTAAAATTACATGAAATGAGAGAGGCAAGATGCACATTCTTGGGAAGCCTTTTGTTAATTTTGCTTTGGTGAGTATCTACTAAATTAAAAGCTTCATATTTTCCCTAATTACTAATATAGAGATGTCTTCTAAAAATAAAATGATAAGATTATATAGTAACACATGATAACAATATTATATGGTAGATAATAATTTGTGATTATTAATCTACAAAAGACTTTAATGTTCTTTGCATGCTCATCTCCTGTGACATGTTTGGATCCCAGCTTGTATACCAAGGTTATGGTTTTTATCACTGCTCATTAATTATAAGAAGCTAAAGATTATTTGTGCCAATTCTCAGAAATTGCCAAAGCTTGAGTATAACATTGTAAAGATGGTCATTTTTAATTTTTTATAAATCTTTCACTTTTCCTTGGGTTTGTTTTTGCTAGAAATAAAGCCAAAGCAAAACAAAAGAGAAAACTGTATTTATAGAATATCAAGATTATAGAGAAGGTTTTTGTTCAACTTTTTTTTGGTATTTTAAGGGACGGTCTACAGTTTGTTCAGGTTCTCAGTACTAGCCTGGACTGATAGTAATCTACCTGTTTGTAGCCTCCCTCGATCTAGGATTACAAGCACCCACCACCATACCTGGTTTCACTTGCTGTGTCAGCATACCACCAGGACAGGGCCAGCACTGACTTTCGTAAAAGATTATGCACACACACACAAAGATGTAGCAGTTATCCCTTACCAACTGTAGAATCCATTATATCTACTGGATGAAAATATTTCATTTAGGGTAAGATATGAATTAGAAAACATATAATGAAGAGCCGGGCGTGGTGGCGCACGCCTGTAATCCCAGCACTTGGGAGGCTGAGGCAGGAGGATTGGTGCGAGTTTGAGACCATCCTGGGCTACCAAAGTGAGCTCAAGGCCAGCCTCAACTGCATAGTGAGACCCTGTCTCAAAAAGACAAAAAAAAAAAAAAAAGATGTAATAAGACTCATGCTCATGCTTCACCTTCTTAGCTGAGTTATATTTTACATATCTAACCAAAGATTTTAGTGAACTTAGGTTACCCAGCACCTGTGCTGGCTTCTTTCTTGAGGCTGCTTTTGCATCAGAATACCATTTACACAGAGATGCAAGTGAAAAGCAAGTGGCAGCTTTGAACATATACAGATGCAGTTCATATAATTTTGTACTTTTTTGTAGTTGTAACTTCAGTGCATAATTATTTTATTTTTTGTAAATGAGCAAAATTTTATCAATTTCTGTATGAACAGTAGTAACTAAACATAAATGTACTCAGGTGAGCAAAATATTGTAACAGGAAGTGATGAGAAATAAATGCTTCAGTGAATATCCCTATGCTATAATAAACATTTTGAGCCACTATTTATTTTTTGAAATTCTTTCAAAATAAATTTCTTCGAATATCTAGACTTATAGGCCTTGTAAGTTGAAGCTGTTTCAGAAAGTGAAACTTTATTTATTTCATTATTTATACATTTCATACAGGATCTCTCTACACAGTTCATATTCATAGTGACACTTCTATATCAGCTGCCCCAGCTCTGGGATTACAGGCGTGTGCCACCACACTGGATTACAGTGGCCAGCTCAGCATTCCAGGGGTTCTGGGACCAGCAAAGCGTGCAGTACTTGGGATTGAACTTGGGTCCTTGCACTTGCTAACCAGCTGCTTGGACCACAGAGCCATTTCCCCAGTCTTGAAAGTAGAACTTTAAAAGAGAAAATGTTGATTGTTTTATACTTTGTTGTCCAGGAGAGGAATCACTATGTATTTTTGTCCCTAATTCTTTATCCCTAAGCTTGTGCCTGTAATTGTAATAATTCAGATTTTGATTGTCTTTCCTAACATATCATTTTTCCTTCTTTCACCTGACTTTTTCCCTTACTCCAGTTTTTTCTTCCCTTTGAACAAATTATTTCCCTTTCACATTATCTGTTGTACCCTTTAGATTTTTATTACTCTTTCAGTTTCTCATGCTGGTGAGATAACATAATGTTTGCATATATGGATCTGATATGTTTCAATTAACCACACAGTCTTTAGTTGCATCCATTTATCTACAAAAGTCTTGAATTTATCTTTATTATAATTGAATAATACTCCATTTATTGTCACAATAACATCCAAAGAATGAAAAGTTTACTAATCAACCTCACAAAGGAAATAAAACTATACTATGAAAATTATAGTACTCTAAAAAATGAGATTGAAAATTTTTCAAAAAATGAAAAGATATTCCTTGCTCCTGGAGAGGAAGAACCAACTTCTGTGAAAACAGCCATACCACCAACATTTTTATACAGATTCAAAGCAATCCCAATCAAAATACTATTAGTATACTTCACAGATCTAGCAAAAGCACTCTTAATACTTGTGTGGAACCAGAAGAAATCTAGAATAGCAAAAGCAGTAGTGAGTAATGAAGGAAAGGTAGGAGGCATCACAATCCTAGACTTGAAATTCTGCTATTGAGCTACTGTGATAAAGTTAGCATGGTAGTGGCAAAAGGAACAGAGCTGATGATCAATATAATAGGTTAGAAATGTAGACACAACTACAAGCACACTCAGACACCTTTTCTTTGACAAAAGGCCCAACATCAGTGCTAGAAGAAAGATATACTCTTTAATAAATGATACTGGAAATAATAGCTTTCCACATGCCAAAGGTTTATAATAGGCTCATGCCAATCACTATGCATAAAAGTATAATAAAAAAGATCAAAGATTTCAATATTAAAACTGAAACACTGGATCTCCTGGAAGAGAAACTAGGTAGAACACTGAAGGACATAGGCATAGGTAAAGATTTCATGAATAAAAAGTCAAAGAGCACAGAAAATACTTCAAAGGGTCAATAAATGTGATCTCATCTTTTAAAATGGTTTCTACACATCAAAAGAAATCACCAACAGGGTAAAAGGAAAACCATTTTTTTGAAAATAAATATACCAGATCGTTCTTCAGACAAAGGACTTCTATCTAGAACATATAACAATTAAAAAAAAATCAGGCCTCCAAAATTCAGAGATTCAACCCAAAAATGGGCATCTAGATGAATACACACTTCACGCATGAAGAGATACATGCAAATCTCCATACACTTGGATCATTCATTGTTCTCATTGCTTTGTTTTTTATAGAAGCTGAAGAAGGGAAAATCTTCTTGTACACTTTTAAGGTTTTAAAGAAACTACATAAAATTATATTTTATTTTACTTTGCAGAATCAGGGATTGAACTCAGGACCTTACACTTGCCAGGCTGACACTTGTGCCCTTGAGCTATGTTCCCAGGCCCATAACTACCTAAAATTTAATACGATAATTATTTTTCTTCTGAAAATCCTTCAGGACTTCCCAAAGGTGATTCAATCATGTTAAGTGGATAGGAAAAATAAACCCAAGAAAGTAGCAGCAAAGTACAACAAAAAGAGGGACAGAAAGTGAAAAACAGAGACTGAAACAAACAATACACACATTCAAGTGTAAGGCCTAGAGGACCTTGGGGAAACGAGTCGTGAAATACTAGAGTTGAAAGCACATATACATTGGAGTTTAGCAGTTTCATCTTGGACATGTGTGATGGGGTACAAATCTGTGAAAGTGCAGGCACTGAGAATATTTTAAAGATATGCAATATTTCAGATAATTTAATAGAAACTTAAAAATAATAATGCAAACCATACTTAGAGCAAAGAATCACAAAGGACTACGTAAAATAAAAGATGAAAATATCAAAGGAGAGAGACACAAGGCTAATTTTACTTCAAGAAATGAGCCCTATAAGTCACAAAAACTGGTATCATCCGACAGTAGGTGCTATTCTAGGAAGTGTAAATTAGCCGGCTAAATTTTGGAAACACAATGTTAATGTTTCTCCAAGCATCAAAAAGTCAAAATCAAAGACATTTTCATTTTGTTCCTTTTAATTAAAGGAAATGTGATCCCTTTGAATCAAAGTAAAAGTTAGTCTTTCAGAAATTCGTCAGTAAACATACCTGTTCTCAGAGCGAAGATGAACTGAGCAGTGGAAAATTGCATCTTCCTGTCATCAATTGAAAGACACTAACCTTCTCTGGGTGTGTTACAGTTAAAAAGCTTCAATCTATTTCTATCAAGTCATCTTTTTAAAATGATATCTCAAACACACCCTATACAACACCAGGCCTGCCTTGTAAGACCTCCTCTGGCTCACTGAAAGCAGAGCCTATCCAGGACCAGGCCTGCCAGGTGAGTGAGACCTCCCTCCCCCAGTCTACAAGCAGCTCAGCTGACCCAGCAGCTGGACTGAACAACCAAGCCACGAGCACACAGTCTTGCATCAAAGGTCACTGCTATAAAGAATGATACAGAGAAGGAGCAAAGTGCAATCTCAGGTCCGAAGCCCACCTGTAACAAATAAAGGAGACACTACAATAGAAGAAAATGGGAATCATGCAGCTTAAATCTCTGAATTAGTAACATCTGAAATAAACAAATGCAGAAACATATAGAGGAACTCGGATTAGGGATAACCTCTGAAATCAAAAAAGAAATTTTTTTTAATTACTAGAGACTGAAAAAAAAAAAAAGCTACAGAAAAGAATAGAGGGAATCAGATCAGAAATAACCTGTGAAGTAGAAAAAGTCATCTCTAAATTAATAGCCCCTGAAATAGAAGAATGTCTAGAGAAAGGCAGAGAGGAAATGAGAGCAGAAATAATCTCTGAAATAGAAAAAGAAAGGATAAACACAAAGAAAGACTAAACACATCTAAAGAAGACATTGATAAATAAATTAGAGGAGATTAGAAAAATGATGGAATGCTTGAATGAGCAATATAGGAAAGAAATAGATCACATGAAACATGTTCAAAGAGATATACAGGAAAATAAAATCTCAATCACAAGCTGGCCATACCATTTGAATGAAAGTGAAGGTAGGATTTTAGATCTTGAAGACAAAGTCACAGCTAGTGAAAAGATAAGAAAGGATCTCTTAAAGAGAACTGGGATGCAAGAAAAAGTAATTCAACATCTGCAAGATGATGCAAAAATTAAAAAGGTGAGATTAATAGGAATCTAAGAAAAAGGAGTCAACACAAATGATATAAAAAGAATATGGGCAGAAGTAATAGCAGAAAACTTCCCAACATGAGAAAACATTAGGACATTCAGGTAACTGAAGCATACAGAACTCCAAATAACATCAGCCTACCTAAAAACATACCCAGACATATAATAGTCAGGATCCCAGAAATCCAGCAGAAGAATAATATACTAAAAGATCCTAGAGAAAAGCAACAGATCACATTTAAATGAAAACCCATAACAATAACAGCAGATTTCTCTTCACAAACCATGAAGTCAAGAAGAGCATGAAGCAGAGTACTTCAAATCTTCCATGAAAACAAATTCTAGCCCAGACTGCTATACCCAGCAAAACTCTCTTTCAGGTGTGAGGGAGAAGTGAAATACTTCCATGACAAAGAACAACTAAAGAATTTCAGGATGTCAAAGCCAATCCTACATAGACCATTTAAAAATATTTTTGAGGGAGACTAAAATGACTTGATCTCTACAAGAGTCCAGAAATAACCTACCAGATAGGGCAACCAATTAAACAGGAGAAAAAGGAGTAAACAGTAATAAGTAAAAGCCATGTCAGTCATAAGTCAATACATTTCAATTATAACTATCAATGTAAATGGACTAAATTCTCCAATTGAAAGAAATAGGCTGGCAGAGTGGATAAGGAAGCAAACTTCAACAATATGCTATGTACAAGAAAAACACTTAACTCATAAAGAAACTCATAGGTTAAAAGTTAAAGGATGGAAAACAATTGTACATGTCCTAGCACCTCAAAAATAAGCAAAGGTAGCAATACTGTTTGCAGACAGTCTAAACATCAAACCAAGATTGATCAAATGAAATAAGGCCACTACATGTTGGTTAGGGGACAAATTCAAGATGAGGAAGTAACATTCTAAGTATGTATGCACCCAACATGGGAGCACCAAGTTATATAGGACAAATCTTAATGGACATGAAAAATCTACACTCCAATACTATGATCTTAAGAGGAGACCTTAATACTGGTTTATCCCAGAAAGATATGTCAAGTACACAAAAAATTATCAAAGTAGCAGAACTGAGCCAGATCTGGAACAAGTGAACTGAGTGTACATACACAGAGTTTCCCACCCAACCACTTCTGAGCACACATTTTTTTTTTAGGTCCACATCGGACATTTTCCAAAATTGACCACATAGTAGTGCACAGGTCATGCTTAAGTATATGCAAGAAAACAGAAATTATCCCATGAATACTATCTGATCACAAAGCAATGAAATTGGAAATACATGACAAAAGAAACTACAAGAACCAGAGAAATACATGGAAATTAAACAACACTATTCTCAGCAACCAGTGGGTTACACATGAAATTATACAAGAAGTAAAACAATATCTACAATTTAATGAAAATTCAAACAAAAAGTACCAGAATTTATGGGATGCAATGAAAGCAGTTATTAGAGGGAAATTTATAGCACTGAAGTCACACATTAAGAAAACAAAATGAGAACAAATAAATATTCCTACACAGGACCTAAATCGACTAGAAAAGGAAGAGGAAACAAAACCCAAAGCTCAAAGACGGGAGGCAATTATAAAGATCAGAGGAGAAATTAACTCAGTCGAGGCAAAGGAAACAACACAAAGAATTAATGAATCAAAAAGCTGGTTCTTGAAACACTAAATAAAATTTATAAACCCTTAGCAAAACTTATCAAAAGAGGAAAGAAAGAACTCCAATTCAAGTAATAAGGAATCACAAGGGTGAAATTACTACAAACCCAGCAGAGATTCAGAAGATCATAAATAGCTACTTTGAGAATCTTTACTTTCACAGAATTGAAGACACAGATGAAATGGACAGATTCCTAAAAAGGTAAAAACTACCAAAACTGAATCAAGAAGATATAAGAACTCTCAATAAGCCACAAATAGTCAATGGAATACAAAATGTAATAAAAACTATCGACAAAGAAAAGTCCAGTTCCTGATGGATTCACAGATGAATTCTATAAGAAATTTATATAAGACATAATCCCAGAACTTCTCAAAATCTTCAGTGATATTGAAAAGGAAACAGTCCTCCTAAAATTATTCATACAGGCAAGTATTACACTGATTCCAAAACCAGGGAGAGATGCAACTAAACAAAGAGAACTACAGGCCAGTTTGTCTCATGAACATAGATGCAAAAATTCTCAATAAAATCCTCACCAATAGAGTACAGAAAATCATAAAGAAGATTATACACCATAACCAGGTATGATTCAATGCAGGGATGCAAGGAGGAATTAATATATTGAAATCTATAAATGTAATACACTATATCAATAGAGCCAAAGCCACAAAGCACATGAGCGTCTCAATTGATGAAAAGGCTTTTCACAAAGTCCAACACTAATTCATGTTCAAAGATAATCCCTGGCAACAAATACGAGGCAGGCGGCATTACAATTTTTGATTTAAAGTTATACTCTAGAGCTACCATGAAAAAATCAGCATATTAGCAAAAAAATAAAAATAAAAAAAAGTAGACCTGAGAATCAGTGGAATAGATTAGAAGATGCAGAAGCAAATACAAACACACTTAGCCACCTTATCCCTGACATAGAGGCCAAACATGTTTACCTGAAGATAGCCTCTTTAACAAATAGTGCTGAAAAAACTGGCTCTCTACATGCTGAAAACTAAAACTTGACCCTACCCTATCACCATGCACTAAAGTAAAGTCGAAATGGATTAAAGGTCTAAATATTAAAATAAAAATGCTAAATCTCCTAGAGGAGAAAGTCAGAGGAAATCTTGAAGACATCTGGGTAGGCAGAGTTCATGGACAAAAATCAAACTGCACATTTAACACCTAAAAGATTCAACAAATGGGACCTCCTCTGGCTGAGAAGCTTTTTCATGTCAAAAGCAATTACCAACAGAGTGAAAAGATAACCCACAAATTTTGAAAAGATTTTAACTAGTAAGTATTCAGACAAAGGTCTTCTTTCTAGACTTTATTCTGAACTAAAAACCATTAGGGTCCCAAAATTCAAAGATCATGTCCAAAAATGTGCATCTGAGATGAACACACACTTCTCAGAGAAAGAAATTCAACAAGCGTATAAATACATGAAAAAATGCTCCACATCACTAGCCATTCCTGAAATGCTAATTAAAGCAACATTTAGTTATCATCTCAACCAGAAAGAATGGCTACCATAAAGAAATCAACCAGTAACTAATGCTGGAGAGGCTATCGGGAAAAAAGAACCCTTCTCCACTGCTGATGGGAATGCAGACTGGTACAACCATTATGGAAAGCAATGTAGAGACTCCTTAAAAAACTAGAACTGAAAATCCCATTCAGTCCAGCTCTTACACTACTAGGAATTTTCCTGGAAGAACTGAAAACATCATATCATAGTGATATGTACGTTCATAGCAGCACAACTTGTGATAGCCAAATCCTGGAAACAACCAAAATATCGATCATTTGGAACAATGGTTGAAAAAGATGTGGTATTTTCATAAAGTGGAGTATTACTCAGCTATAAAGAATGATAAACTCTAAGATTTCATATATAAATAGATATATCTCAAATATATACACATAAGTTAAATAAACCAGACCTACATATGCAAATATAACATAGTGTCTCTAGTGTAAGGACTCAAAAGAAGAAAATAAATAAATGAGTACATAAATGAATAAATAAAAAAATAAATAAATTTTGGGCAGTATCGGGTGCCAATCTCAGGACCTTGCATTTTTTGCATGCTCAACCCCTATAATTTTTTAAGGAGTGTGTCTTAAATGCAAAATGCAAAATGCATTTGGAAGAGTTAATAAAATAATGGTTATTGAAAGTGTTATTGCTAAAGCCGGGCGTGGTGGCACACGCCTGTAATCCCAGCACTCGGGAGGCTGAGGCAGGAGGATCGGTGTGAGTTCGAGACCAGCCTGGGCTACAAAAGTGAGCTCAATGCCAGCCTGAACTGCATAGTGAAACCCTGTCTCAAAAAAAAAAAAAAGAAAAAAAGAAAGTGTTATTGCTTAATTCTTTGATCAATCTTATGTACCTATATCTATTAATCTAAACAGATTTGATGATGAAAATATGTAATACAACCATTGTTAAATTTGCCTTGTTTTGAAATTCTGTACTATATATACTTGCTAATTAATGTTTTTCCGTCTTTGTTTCTGCTATTTTTACTCTTTAAAATAAAATTAAATCTACTTTCAAGTCTGTGAGGTATGTTGATGATATTTTGATAGGGATTACATTAAATATGTATAGCCATTGTGGAAGTATGGCCATCTTCACAATGTTAGTTCTTCCTACCCAGGAGCAGGGAATATCTTTCCATTTTCTGAAATCCTCTATGATTTCCTTTTTTCAAATTACTGTAGTTTTCATTGAAAAAATCTCTTACTTCTTTAGTTAGACTACTTCCTAAGTATTTCATTTTCCGTGGTGCTATTGTAAATGGTAGTTATTCTAATTTCCCTCTCCGTGTGTTTATTATCTGTGTAGATAAATGTTATTGACATTTGGGTGTTGTCTTTGTATCCTCCTATGCAAGAGAATTTGTGTGTTAGTTCTAGTATTCAATATGAGAGTTCAGATTCTCCAAGTAGCAATGAATGATCTGAATCTCCACTGGGTGTGTAGTAAGTTCTCTCTTTTCATTCCTTATTGTTTGAATTTGTTTATTCTTTCCTCTTTTTGATAAGGTTAGCTGGGGGCTTATCAATTTTTTTTTAAATTTTCAAACAACCAACTTTTTGATTTGTTAATTCTTTGTATTGTTTTCTTTGTCTCAATTGAATTCATTTCAGCTCTAATCTTATAATTTCCTCTCGTCTTTGGGCTTTGGATTTGTTTCCTCTTCTTTTTCTAGATGATCAAGGTGCAACATTATAGCACTTATCTGTTCCCATTCGGTTTTCTTAATGTTTGAGTTCAGAGCTATGAATTTCCCTCTGAGAACTGCTTTCATTGTATCCCATAAATTCTGATATGTTGTGTTTGACTTTTCATTAAATTGAAGATATTGTTTAATTTCTTATTTAATTTCATCTGTAACCCTTTGGTTGTTGAGGAAGGTACTGCTTAATTTCCATTTCTTTATGGATTTCTTGTAGTTTCTTTTGTCATTTATTTCTGATTTCATTGCATTTTGGTCATATATAATATGCAAGGAATAATTTCTGTTTACTTATATATACTTAAGGATGATCTATGGATTAGTATGTGATTTATTTTAGAAAATGTCCCATTTACTGCGGAAAATAATGTGTATTCATAAGTGGTTAGGTGAAACACTCTGTATGTGTACACCAAGTCCATTGGTTCTAAGTACTGGTTCAGTTCTATTATTATTTTGGTAAGCTTTTGTCTGCTTGCGCTATCTTTTTGGGATAAGGTGGTGTTAAGGTCTCCTATTAGAATTATTATATTCAATATTATTTTTTTAATTTAATATTTTTATTGTTTAAATTTAACAATGGTTATATTACATATTTTCATCCTCAGATCAGTTTAGATTAATAATATAGGTATATAAGATTGATCAAACAATTAAACATTAACACTTTTAAATCAACATTACTCTTTTTTTTTCTTTTCCCCTTTCTTTTTTTTGAAAGTTGACATATTGTATATTGTCCTCACAATCGTTCTACAGAGTACAGTGTGTGGGCATGACCCACCTCCCTATTGATGTTGTTTAGAAAAAAATTTTAAAAAAGGAAAAGAATATACTTCTCTTTGGACTAAGAGGAAGCAGATACATACACAGTCAAATGTTCTGCAATTGCAGTGGGCCACCAGTGAAGCTTGTAATGCTGGAGGCTGTTTAATCTCAATATTAGATTTTTCATGTATGTGTATTTGTCTTATATAACTGGATGCTGCTGTATTGGATGCATACATGTTTATGAGTGTTATGTCTTCCTCTTGAATTTTCCCCCTAACCAGTATGTAGTGGCCTTCTTTATCTTGTTTGATCATTCTTGGTTTGAAGTAGAGATTATCGAGAGTAGAACTGCTACTTTTACTTTTTTTCAGATGTATTGGGGCATGTAGTATTATTTTCCATCCTTTGACTTTCAGCCTATGAATTTCCTTATGGGTTAAATGTGTTTCTTGTATACAGCATATTGTTGGGCTTTCCTTCCTAATCTACTGTCTCAGTTTATTTCTTTTCATTGGTGAATTGAGACCATTTAGTTTGATGGTTGTAATTGAGAAGCATTAATTTATGCTTGCGATGTTATTTACTGCTGATAGATGCCCTTTTATCCGCTGTATTTAATTGTTTGCCCTGTTGGTTCAGTTCTTTCCATTCTCATTTGTGAAGTTCTGCTCATTTTGGTCCCTCTCTAAAATATCCTTTAGTAATCTGTGTACGATTGTCTTTGACCTTATGAAATTCTTTAATTGTTCTTTGCCATGGAAGTATTTTACTTCTTGATCAAACTTGAAAGAGTTTTTCAGGCTATAGCAGTCTGGGCTTGAATTTGTTTTCCTGAAGAACTTGAAATCTGCCATTATTCTTATGGGTTTTCCTTTAAATATGATGTATTTCTTTTCTTTAGCAACTTTTAGGATATTATTCTTGTGCTGGATTTCTTGGATCTTGACTGTTATAATCTGGGTGTGTTTTTAACTTGGTTGATGTTATTTGGAGTTCCATATGCTTCAGTTACTTGACTGCCATATTGTTTCCCCATATTTTGGAAGTTTTCTGCTAATATTTCTACCCATATTCTTTTGTATATCATTTGTGTTAACTCCTCCTTTCTCGTTGATGCCAATGAATCTCATGTTGTTCACATTTGCATCTTCTTGCAGATGTTGAATTATTTTTTCCTGCATCTTAGTTGTTTCTGAGAGATCCTTTCTTACTTTTTCACTAGCTGCAGCAGTTTCTTTGAGATCTGAAACTTTGTCTTCACTTTCACTCAGATAGCGTTGCCAGCTTGTCACTGAGAAAGTCTCTGTGTATCTCTTTGAGTCTGCTCACTGTGATCTATTTCTTTCCTATACTATTCATTCAAGGAATCCAAAGTTTTTCTAATATCCAATTTTTTATCAGTCTTCCTTAAAAGCAGTTAATTTTTTCATCATGATTGTCCTTTCTTTTTTTACTTCAGAAATTATTTCTGATCTGATTTCCTCTATACCTATGTGCAGATATTTCTTTACTTCAGATGCTATTAATTCAGAGATTTCTTTTTTTGCTTCAAAGATTATTTCTGATCTGATTTCTTCTATATATTTCTGAAGCTGGGTCTCTACTTCAAATGCTATTAATTCATATATTTCAGCTGTGTGATTCCCATTTTCTTAGTGTCCCCTGCATTTTTGAGGGGTGCACTTGGGTCCTGAAATTGCATTTTGCTCCTTCTTATTATCATTGTGTGGAGCACTGTTCTCTGACCTTTCATGTAGAGCTTGGTTCAATTACACCTTTAGCGTAATTCTAGGAGAGACAGGTCCATAGAAGGTGGAGGTCAGTCTGCCTGGCTGTTTGGAACATGAAGTCATTCCCATGCAGCTCATTGGTGCTGGAGGCTGGGAAGGTCGGCCAGCTGGTCAGACTGTATGGAACAGGAAGTCACTCCCACATGACTGGGTGGAGCTGGAGTATCTGCACACATATTTTAATTCCTTTTCAAAATTCCCTTTCCTCTTGTTTATCCTTCCCTCCCTCCCTTATCTTCTTCCCATTTGGTAAGGCTGTATCTGGCTACTTTCTATTATCTTTTGTTTTGCTCTTTATTTATAAGTTGCATTTCTCTTTTAAGAAACACCATGCAATGTTTCTGCTTTGTGTCTGATTTATTTCACGTAATACTATGGTCTTAAGGTACATTCATTTTCCTACAAATGACTCAAATTTATCCTTCTTTAAGGTAGAGTAGAACTTCATTGTGTGTATGTGTGTCAATATTGTATTTTTTTTTTATCAGTTCATCTTTGATGGACATATAGGCTACTTTCCAAGGTTTAGCTCTTATGAATTCTGATGTTGCACATGAGTGTAACTGTTACATGATACCATTTTAGAAAGATACACCTTCATCTATACATTTATACATTGAGAGCTCATAGCTTAGTTTTTGCTGTATACAAAACACAGTGAAAGAGACCGCTGGGTTGAGTTCAGCATTCATATCTCTATTCCCACCACAGTTGTAGTTTTAAAGTACAAACTCTTCTGAGGTGCTTGAAATTTTCAGTCTGATCGTGAGTTCAAATAAGCTAAAAGAGTTTGATTTCCAGGTTTCAGGTAAGAGACATAAATAGGCAAACTTTAAAATCAGGAAATTCTTAAGGAGCAGTACATAGTGAACAGGTGATGAGTGAATTGTTTGGATAGTGTCCACTAAATTTCATGTAAATGTGAAAGTACAATATTAAGAGCCTCAGAACTCATATTTGAGAAAGATAAGCATATAGTGCCTAATAACAGATTAGATTCATTAGTTACTAGGGACATTTTGAGTCATTTATTAAGTTATGATCTAGAATTATACTTTTAACAGAATCCTTATTTTAGACAAAATAAAACTGTGGAAATGAATATTTTGAGTATTTACCTGGACTAATGTTTCAAATAAAGCATCTGTTAATTATCCAAACTGAATTACATGGATAATTCATTTCATTTTTTTTTCAAAGTTCACATTTTAGAAAAAAAGCTTCAATTGCATTGTACATATTTTTTGGCAGTAATCAGTAGTATTTAATCAGTAATTATTGCCTAAAAGCTTTACCTGGAAGTTGGCTACATGCAAATATTCCAAATAACCCTAGCTCCTGCAGTAATTACCTGTGTCTTCCTCCGTGTTTATGCATTGATTTCCCTTACATTATCCACTTATAAAACTCATAAAACCTGTGAAATAGATTCCAGTAGTGTAGTGTGTGAATTCTGAAGCAGAGTGATGTTACAGGAATTTCCAAGAAACTAAGTGTGGGGCAAAAAATGACTGTGATTTATGATGATGAGTGCTGGGCTACTTCTGCAGTACTCCACCTTGCTGTCTGGTGAGGTGTTTTCTACTCTAGTTTCTCCCTCCTCACTGTGTGGCTTCATGTTCTTGCTGCATTTATTAGCTCTTTGACATTGAGAGCTAATTAATTTCTCTGGATCTCTGTTTCCTTGTCTGTAAGTCTGAAATGTACTAATAGTTTCATCCTAAAGATCTGCCTACATACTTTTCAGACTTCATTACAGCATAAAATACAAAGAATACTATTAAAGAAATAAGAAAAAGTATAGTTGAAATTGGGAAGATAATAGCTTTTATCTCTAACAGCATTTGTTGACTGTGACTACTGTTCCTTATGTACTATCATTCTAAGAAAATTCTTAATGTTTATACTGTTAGCACAAGTTACACCATTAGCCTCTATTGTCCAATTAATTTTCTATGCAAATATATATATTTCAATCACATATGGAATGATCAGTATTATACATTTCTTTCTTTGCATCTTTATCACATAGAAGTAAATTTTGCTCTTGGTAAGAGTGAAAACTCTAAAAATGTAGCTCAGCTTTTCTATTTTACTTGTTGCTATGTATCCTTTCTACCAACATTCTTGCCGAAGAAGAAGGAAGGCTTAAAGGAAGGAAACGTGGTTGATCCTATTTTTCTTTTCTTCCTGTATCATCTTTTCTGTACATAAAAATGGTTAATATTTGGAAGTAATGTGAGTAGGGAAGGATGGAAAGAAATTCCCAACCTGCTCCTGTATTCAAAATGGCATTGGGTTCTTCCTGTGCTGGGAACCAGTTTTGTTCAAAGAGAGAGTTCAGCCTTTGAGAATGATCATAGCCTCTGCTTGCTTATTAGTAGATATAGCACACTGATCTTCAGTGGCTCTGAGTCTCGTCAATCGTTTGTGCTCTGGTGCTAATCCAGAACACTAGGGCACTGCGAACTGGTGGGCAGACAAGAGCTGGAGGTTACAAATGCCTGGACTTCATCTGCTCACGTGCTTGCTTTATGGCCCCATCAAGTGTCAACACTATTAAAATGTGTTACATAGATTAACAGGATTGAAATTGTATATATATATATATATATATATATATATATATATATATATATATATACACACACACACATATGCACTAGAATATAAAGATTTTAATGGCACCAAAAGCCTGAGCAAAGGTACCCATCACAAATACATAATGCTGGCTCATCTACCTTGATGCATTGATGGATTATTGAAGGATTTAATACATATGAATTATTCAGAAAAATTCTTCATTCTTACTTGATACCTAATAGATGTTAAACTTCTATGAAGTAAACAGAGGTAAGGTATTATCTTTACTACATGAAGCATACCTCAGTTAAGCCAATACATGTAAATTATGTTAATAAATTTCAGATGACATGAGCCCTTTGGATGTTTTCACTGTGGGGCCTCAGTTCACAAATTCCTTTGTTTGCAAACAATGTGGCAAAATTTTGATTTTTTAGCGAATTTTACATTGTCAGACAAACATGAGGACAGCGATCTTACGTACGTGCACATGAAGATGGTCATCTTTTCCACAGTCATGGAATAAATTGTATCCATGAACTCAGGTACCGCCAAACCACAAAACCTAGCAAAACTTGTAAAAATGGTACATGAGGCATTCCTTTGGGTATCTAGTCAAGCTCCACGAACCTGTTTCTTATACTATAAAAGGAGAGATTTTATTTTTTAATCTTTAATTTATTTGGTACAGCGTCTCACTGCACAGCTCAGACTCCTAGTGATCCTTCTCAGTCAGCACCCCCAGTGCTGGGCTTACAGGAATGTGCCACCATGCCCCTTTTGTGTGGCTGGTACAACCTGCCTAGGTTTCTATGGTCAGTAAGGCATGCAGTAACAGTGACTGAACCTGGACTCTGCCAAGCAGGCACTTAGACTGGAGTGCTCTCTCTCTAGCCCAAGCAGAAACTTTTTAAAGAAAACCTTTCAGCTTAGTTGACATGGAGGTTAAAATCATGTTTAATAGCTAGAAAAAGACCTATATTTTTAACATGCATAGTTTTTGCAGTAGCATGTATAATTTTTCACTTTTGTAATTTATTTTCAGCTTGCATTGTTTACCTGTACACATGTGCACTACGTAGTGCTTAGATTCCTCAGGAGGAGCTGGTCTGTGTACATGGCACTTTTCAATTTCCTTTACATGACGTCCCTCACTTCCCTCAACCACTTCTCTATCTCTTTTTCCTCCTCCCTTTTGCAAAGGTTCTGTCATCTTATTTCCTATTATCTGTCTCTTACTTTAAGATGTATACCCTAATCTTGTAAATCAACTTCTTTGCCTATAAAAACCTGGCAATGATCACATATGCATAAGGTGAGTTGTGAGAGTTAATTCAGGACCTATGTGTATTGAGTTATTCTGTTTATTTATTTATTTGTTTGGTAGAGGGTTTTGCTACATAAGTTGGATGCACAGTGATCCTTTTGTCTCACCCTCACCGGCATTGGGATTATAGGAGTGTGCCACCATACACAGTTTCAGTGGCCAGCATGGCAGCATGGTGTGTAGCACCAGGGATCAAGCACAGAACCTTGCCATTTTCAGGCAAGTGCTCAGCTACAGAATGAACGGGCTCTATGTGCTCACTGGCTCGCTGCCGCACATGGCGCAGCTGTGCCTCCACTGTCCTAAGGACAAGCCGTGCTCCTTCAGCACTGTGCCCCACAGGCTGGCAGGTGCTGGCTTGGTGGCACACACAATTCACTGCCATTCACTTGAAAGTGTTACTCTGTTGTAAAGAATTCTGAAGTAGAGCAAAAAGTGGGAGTTGATGTGCCAGAGATTTTATCAGATTCTAGGAAAATAACTTTCAAGACCATGAAAATTTGATCTCCCCTACCTTATTTGAATTGCAGCTCATCTAATGTAAATCCATTGATACCATTGGAACTAACCGTCCTAAAGAAAGAGAAAGCGTAGCTGGCATATTCAAATGATTTCATTTGTCTCTTTGCTCATTGTGAAAATTTCTCAGGGCTTGTCTTGGGCAGTTCCACCTTCCGGTTTCCTTTCATTCACCACAGGTAGGTTTCTTTACTTCTCCTCTGGATTCATGTCATGTCATGATATTGTACTCAAAGATCTTCCACTTGATCGGATTTCTCTCAACTTTTCACTTCATCAGGTGATGTTCTCAGTTTGAAATGCTAATGTTCAGCTTTATATAGTAGTGGAAAACCTATGACAATTGCATTTAGCCTAAGGTAAATGTTTTAGTTTCTTAAAAAAAAAAAAAAAATGTTCCCTTGCCTTATAGTTAAATACACCACCCTGGGTGGTAAATGTACAATACCTTTAAACTAGTTTGTCTATTTTTACCTGTAACAAATAGTTAGAATATTTTTTTCAAATAGATAATTCAATAAATTGATGAATAAATTTTTAAGTCTTAATATTTTAACATAATGTTAATTAATGCTGTGATTATTTTTCAAGGAGAAATCAGACGGCTTTCAGCACCTAAGATGCCGTTGAGCACTGTAACGGACACATAGAACATTTTAAGAGAAAGGCAGAGACTATTACTGTATCAAAAGTTACTTCATATACTTGTTCAAAACTTTGTTATAGGACATCATCTAGTTGTTAAGCATTTTTAACAGAACAATGAGTGTTTTAAACACACAGAGACACACATACATGCACACAGATTAACTAAGTTATGACACTAAGTAAATGTTTCATAGTCTCCTAAGAAAAAAAGTTCATTATATTATTTGTAATTCAAAGCAAACAGCATAGTAATTCTTTCAAAAAGAATGAAATAAATAGTAGAAATGAGTTTATAATTACAAAGATTAGACTCTGTTTTACAGATAAGTTTTATATCATAATGACCATAAAGTTAATGAGAAGGAAGACATTTCAGTACTAACTGAAATTAGTATTCAAGCCCTAATTGCTTAAGTCAGTTTTACTGATACACATGTTCATGCCAATACTCTCTTAAAATAATGATAATGAGGAGACTAACAGACCACTCATATTTAATTAGGCATGGAGCCTTGATGGCCTATTTGGGAGCTTGCATACTGGCATGGTTAGTTGGCACAAGGAAATATGGGATAAAAACCAAGCCCTTTTCATACCTATGAAAAGTACCACATTCATGATCTCTACACCGGCTGTTGGATGTTACTGAGACGGAAAAAGGATCAAGGTTGAATGCTTTTCTCCCGAATTAAAAGAACATTAGCCAAACAAAGGGTCCAATTATCTCTTGAAACAGCATACTTAGTATGATTTATGCAAATGTATGAGATATTTTACAGAAAATTGTTTACACAGAAACCACCATAGAAGAATGCTAGGATGCTTGTTCTCTCTGTTGCAGTTTCAAATTTGAACCATCTCCTAAAGTTTGCTTTCTCATATAGATTATAATATACTTCTGTACTTCTATGCCTTTAAGCAAATAGTCTGGTCCAAGTTTAGAATGATTCTGCTAGAGGGAAGAATGACTTCCGTCCAGAAGCTGATCACTGGGCGCATGCATTTAGCAAGAAAGTCACGTGGAGAAACATTCAGTCCTAAGTTTCCTGAAACATTACAGATCTGTGCTTTTGATGCGACCTGCGGAGGGCAGGAGCAGCACTCATGGAAGCCGCTCCTTCCTGCCGTCCTTTCCACAGCACTCTCAGAGCACTTTGCCCATCTTTTGACCTTAACCTTTTCCCAAGAGCACGCAGGACAGTATTGCAGAACTACAAGTAACGTTTGTCTTTTGCAGAGAAGAAATACAAAAACGAATTTGAAAACTAAAATAATAATAATAATAATAACAATAATAATAATAATAACACTATAATGGCTAAAACTATGGCCTCTTTATTCTAATCCCTCATTTCTCTTAAGTATATTGTTCCTCACTTTTTACAAAGGAGAGCAAAAGAGAACCACGTGAGATCACAAAACAGGCTTTTCTAACTAGACTTTATCAGCTAGAATATGTAGTGGAGAAAAAAAAATATGTCTTCTCCACAGTTTAGAAGTTATTAATTTGGGGGGCCAGTGAGATGGCTCAGCTGTCTAAAGCGCCTGCTTAGACAACTGATCCCCTGCGCTACATGCTGTGCCAGCCCCCACCCCCAGGGCAGGCTCAGCGCCAGCCGTCGATCCCTGCGCCCCGCACCACTTCCGATGTCCGGGATGCACCAACGACAGCTGTGCACCCGGCTGATTACACATACAGTTTTGTATCAGCTTGCTTCAAAGACTCTAGACTCAGTGCCCAAAACATTCTGGCCCAGCCAGGGACACTTGGTGACTCCTCTTCCCCACTGCTGCCCACTCAGAACACCCCTGCCCGGCTAAGGACACTCATGACTCACCTTCCCCTGTCCCCTGCTCTATAAAGACCCTGCCTCCCCAGCTACCGCTGCTGTTCAGGTCTGCTGAACAGCATGACACATGCTAGTTGCGGTCAATAAACTGCTCCTTTCATGCCACCTAATATGAGTGTGCTCCTGTGTGGGTTCAAGGGAGCCATTTCCCCAACAGTTTTCCTGTCAGCAAGAATCAACAATAGGAAGATACCCAACTAAGATGCTTCTGCACAGCAGAACCAGATAATAGACTGAAGAGACTACCTACAGAGTGGAAAATAGTCGGCGGCTATTCCTCGGTCAGAGGTCTGACACTTAAAATATTAGAAGAACTTAAAGAAAGTTAAACCACCTAAAATTAAAAAGCCATTCCAAAAAATGTGAAGGGAAATAAACAGGAAGAAATATAAATCATCACCAAATATACGAAAATATGTTCAACATTTCTGACCACTAGAGAAATGTAATTTTTTTTTTTTTTTTTTTTTTTTTTTTTTTTTTTTTTTTTTTTTTTTTTTTTT
>PVJA010009386.1:0-60774 GCA_004027025.1 Myocastor coypus
GTAAGCACAGAGACCAGGGTTCAATCCCGGGCCCTTCAGACTGCATCGGCCCCACCCCTGGGGCATGCTGAGCTGGCACCCAAGACCTGTTGTGGTGGCACATGCCTGTAATCCCAGCACTGAGGAGGCTGAAAACAAGAGGACCACTATGAATCCAAGCTGCATAATGAGACCCTATACCACATACCTGCAATGAAAATAAGTAAGTAAGTAAGTAAATAAATAAATAAAATAACCACTTGACCTAATTGTAAAATTTAAATATTTGTATAGCTGTCACCTTAATCCAGACTGTAGATCATTATGGTCACTCTTAAATGGTCCTTTCTATCTCTTCCCTGACCTCTAGCAATCGCTCACTTTTTTGTCACCATAATCAGATTTGCATTTTCTAGAGATTTGGATGAATATAACCAATCATAAAGGATTGTCTTTTGCTGACCTGTTCGCTTTTCACTTGCTGTAATATGTTTAGGATTCATTCATGTATCAATAGTTGTTCTCTTTTATTTCTTTATATCCCAATTTGTTTTACTTTTAACTGCTGAGAGACATTTTATGTCTTTTCCAGTTTTGCATTGTCATGAGGTTGTTATGAAAATTATAATGTGGTATGTAAGGCATATTTATCATTTGCCTTGGATTACTGTCAAAGAGCAGAAACTTTTATATCAAATAGTAAATATATGCTCACTTTAAAAGACACTTCAATGCTGTCTTCCCAAGTCACTGTACCATTACATATTCCTCCAGCTGTGAAAAAGAACATTTCAGTTATATCGTGGCTAACACTTCTTCTTTGAGTCATTCTGATAGGCATGGGTTTTACTTTGCAAGTTTCAATGACTGATGATTCCAAGCATTTTCATGTGTTCATTGGTTATTTACATCTTCTTTCATGAAGCATTTGTGTAAACTTTTGCTTAGCTTTTAATTGAGTTTTTCATGTTATTCTTGTTGCATCTTAAGAATTCCTAATGCACTATGGATGCACAACTTTTGTTTTTCACTTTTATTATGGTAAAATACAACATTTAGCAAAGTAACCATCTAATATACTTTACTTATTTTGTGTTATTAGGGATTGAACTCTATATGAGGGCCCTCATATAGAGATACTTTGGCAGCTCTTTTAAAATATTATTTTGAAGCGGTGTTTCAATAAGTTGCTAATCTGCCCACTCTGAGCCCAAACTTGTGGTCCCCCTTTCCCAGTCCCTGAAAGTGAGGGGCTTAAACGTATGTGTCACTATAGCAAACTCATATTAGTTATTTGAAAATGCACTGTTTTTGGTAATAAGTAGATTTATACTGTTGCATAACTATTGCTGTACCCATCCCCAGAATTCCATGTCCATTGAACAAATAGTAACTCCACAGCCTTCTGGAATCTGTGATTCCACTTCCTGCCTAGGAATGTGGTGATCCTCTATCCCACATGTATCTAGAATCATACAGTACATGTGCTTTTTCACTCTGCAGGGTTCATCTATGGTATAGCGTATGTCAGAATTCCGTTTTCAAGAATGAATAACTTTCCACTGTATCATGTACCCCATTTTGCTTAGCCATTCCTCCTTAGGGACACTTAGATTGCTTCTGTATTTTAGTTATTGTGAAGAATGCTGCTTTGAACCTCCTTGAGGCCCTGCTTACAGTTCTCTTGGGCATATACTCTGAGGTGGAGCTACTACTGAATTCTATCACAGTTCTGTCATTAATTTTTGAAAGAGCCTCCATACTATTTTCTGCATTATATCATTTACATTCCCCCTAGCAAGGTAAACAAGACTTTTAACTTCTCCACAGCCTCATCAATACTTATTATTTTCTGTTAGCTTCTTTTTTTAATAGTGACCATCTTGATGGATATGAAGTGGAATCTCCTTGTTACTTTGGTTTATATTTCACTAATTAATTGTGTCGAACACATTTTCATGTGTCTATTAGCCATTCTTTTGAAAAATATCTTTTTAGGTCTTTGATGCGTTGTTTTTTAAAAGATTGTCTAACTTAAAAACCTAGCAGAGTAATGCTTTTGCTCTTCTGCTTCAAAAATATGTGAAGAGCTTGCCCAGTTTACATTTGCATCATCATGTAAGAACTATAGTGGCATGAGCATCTGCTTGCTGGTTATATATTTGTAATAGTTCGTATTTTGGATAGTAATAGGATCAGAGCTTAGTTATTATATTTTACCAAAGTACTAAGTCCCTGTATTGCTTTTCCTAACCCAGTTCAACTTATTACAAACTATTTAAGCTTTTCTATAATGCAACTGTTTAGTTAACTACAACAGAATGAGACTTACATGTAAAGAGAGAACCCTTTTAAATGAATAGCAAGATAACTAAAGCTGAAAAAAAGAAAGAAGGGGGAAAGTTGATTAATTTACTGAAGATTAACAGAATCAGTTTTCAGGCCCATTGTGTTAGCCTTCTGTTGATGTAACAAAATGCCTAGGATCATCGACGTAAAAGAAGGTTTATTTTGGTTCATAGTTTTGAAGATTTTGGTCCCTGTTCGACTGATTAATTGCTTTGGGGGTTGTGGATGCACAGTGTTTCAGGACAGGAGCCTGCTCTCCTGATGGCGACCGGGAACCAAAGTAAGAGGAGCTGTGTGAAGTTCCCATACTCCTCTGAAGGGCAGCGCCCTATGGCCTCACTTCCTCCCACCAGGCTCCACTTCTTAAACTTCTTAACTGTCCCCAAAAGTTCTGTAGGCTGGCAACCAAGTCTTTGACAGAAACCTTTTGGAGACGACTTACCCAAAACTCAGCCCTTGTGTGAAGAGAAGGGGGACAAAAGAAAGCTGTCTCTGCATCATCTGCCCTTTTTGACTTTGAATTCACAGTAAAATGGATTGAGACACCCAGGAAGTGAGTGAAGAGGAAAGGTAGATGCTTTTCTAAGTGATTTAGAGCAACTGATAAATATAGTTCACAGAAGCAGCTTTTCAGAGTGAGGTACAAATCAGATGCTTGAACTACTTGAACCACAGATTTTGTCCTAAGCAAGCATTGCCTGAATATTGCATTTGCAGCGACAGACTTCCCTCCTGTATTATAGTCTGCATTGCATTTAATTAATTATGCTTAAAATAAAGTACTTTACCTTATTTGGGTGTTTGACTTCTCACTGTTTCTTTTCTTTTTGTCTGGTATGTTTCATTATGTTGTTTTGGGTTAGATATACTGTAGGTCAGGGTTTAGCAGACTTTATCTGTGAAGAGCTGCATAAGTAATTTTTTGTCGTTGTTGTTGTTAAAACCATAGTTTCTGTGGCAACTTACCAAACTCACTTGTGGAACAGAATTGGAAATGGTACAATCAGTCTTTCTTTTAGCAGTTGTGTTTAGAACAAGATTGAGTGGCCTAGACTATAGTCTGTGAGTGTGAAGTGGGGTTCAGGTGAGGCCCTCCTTTTTCTTAAGATGCTCTAAGATAAGACCCCAGCCTGCTTCACTACCTGAGAGCCCTGCAGCTTCGGAGAGCCATAGGTTGAAGCTGCTGATAAAGTACTAGAGATTTCCTGTGTGCTATGCTTCCTTATCACAGCTTACTCTGTCTCCAGTCCCCTTCATTTCACTGCATATGTATGTGAAATCCAACTACAGCCTATTAGACATTATGTTGTTAGTACATTGTCTATTGTTTTGAGATTTAAAAAAATCTGTGGTTTCATCTCATTAGATCATTCTTTAGGTTATGAGCCAAGCAAATAATTTATGAGCCTCCTTGTGTATTTTCATGTGCACCATTAACTGACACACATGTGGAGTTAGGACTTAAGTCAGGGGCCTGTTGGGTACTGGCTGTTTCACACTGTGTCTCCAGGTAGGGGAAGGGTAGCCTTGCACATCAGTGTAAGAGAGAAACCCTCAGAAGGGTGTTCAGGACTGCTGAAAACCTCTTGGGAAAAGAGCCAAAGCTAGAGCACTTTCTCCTAGTTCAGTGATTTAGACTTGCTGAAATCACAAAGATTGCTAGGAAAATATAACTAAACCCTAACAATATCTTGGAGTGGAGGTAAAAGTCGTTTCCTTGTGCATGTCACAAGATACAGAAGCTGTGAATGAAAAGACTCACTTTCCACAAAGAAAAATTATGTGAAAATGTACTGATCCATTTGGAAAGAAAATCCATAAATCCATAAATGACTGAAATGACAGAAAGGGCTAGCAAGATAGCTCAGTGGACTAAGTGTCTGCTTAGGCAAGTAGAGGGACTGGGGTTCGATCCCAGGCACCACATGCTGTACTGGAACCACCCCTCCCCCACTCTCAGGCCCTCTGAGCCAGTCACTGAGCCCTGATGTGGTGTCACATACCTGTAATCTCAGTGCTTGGGAGGGTGAAAACGGTAGGATCAGTCTGAGCTGCATAGTGAGACCCTGTACCAAATACTTTAAAAAAAGACAGATAGTGAATTGGGGATATATGTGTGGCATATTATTCAGTGGGATAATTATTTTATTCCTTTTGTACAGAAACAAGTCTTGAAAATCACAAAGAGAAGATGAACAGTGATAATTGGACAGGTCTTCAGTGTTAGGGGTAAGCATATGAAACATAATAAGCTTCACTCTGTTTAAAAATTCAAATAAAGCTGAGTGTGGTTGTGCATACCCTTAATCTCAGCACTCTGGAGGTTGAAAGAAGACTTTGGAAAGTTCCAGTCCAGTCTCAGCTAGTTGCTCAGACCCTATCTCAAAATAGACAAGTGAAAGGGCTGGATAGCTCAATGTAAAGGCCTTGGATTCAATCCTTACAAGAAATCCAAGGAAAACAATGGTAACATCTCATTTGTCCTCTCATGACATGGGTCATAATTGCATTTTTTTTTTAGCAAGGGACTGAAGACACTGGCATATATATGAGACTTTTTTGAAGGTCATTTCTGTATATCCCAGAACTTAAGGTGTATACATCTTCAGACTCAGTAATTTCACTCTGACCCTGTTTGCCAGAAAATTCAAAAATTGACTACATAGATATTGGTTGTAATGTTTAAATAATCAATGAAACAAGTAGAATTATAGGAAATGTTAGCAAAAAAAGTGGACACAGTATATAGGCCCAGCTACAAGCATATAGCAAAACACTGTATAGTATTTAAAATTTCTGTATACTACTTTTAATTTCACATTTTAAAGGAACAAAAAAGTCAGTATCAGGCCAGCCAGATAGCTCAATAGACTAACACACCTGCTTAGGCAGAGCACAGTGGCTGGGGTATGAATCACAATGTGCTGTGTCAGCCCCACTCCTGGGGTGCGTGGTGCTGGTGATTGAGACTGGGTTGGTGGTGTGTGCCTCTAATCCCAGTGCTTGTGAGGCTGAAAACAGGAGAATCATTATGAGTCTGATCTATGTAGTGAGACCCTGCAGATCCTATCCTAAATTCATAAAAGAAAAGATCAATATTATAGGCTGACATATTATTTAAAATATAGAAAGATATGTAGTTTATCAGTAAGGAAGTCTATATAACTTTAAAAAGAAAATTTGAGGAAATCTGTTTACCTTTGTCACATGAAAGGGACTCCTAGCTTGTTAGATGCCAGGCGCACCAAGTTTGTGTCTCCCTAATAACCAAAGAATGTATATGAGCAAAAATGAGGTCAGAAGTAGAACGATTTTACTGAGAGAAAGTTCCTGAGAGACAGGAGGAGTCTTGAGGGGGTGGCCACCAAAGCTGTTTGTCAAGGCATTTTACATAAGAAAATCACAACTTGAGTCGAACTTCAATCAATCTATAGGATTACAAGTAGGGTCACCTGGTTTATATTGATCCAATAGGGAAGCAAAGCATATAGCAGGGATATGTGGTGGGCATAAATTACATTAGTTTATCTATAACTTCTCATGTAGAAGTAACAAAGACGTTCTAGGAAAGCGATGAGAATGCGGGCTCAGATGTTCTGGTCTCCCACCTATGCATCTAGGCCCACTGGGACTGGTGGCATTAATTACAGTATCATCACAAGCTGCTTTCTATTTAGGAAGGCTCACAGGCCTGGCTCTCCTCACATCTCCCTAAGGCCCACCTCTGTTCTGGTCCACCTCTAGCCATGTCTTATTTTCTACCTACTCCCTCACAGGCCCGCACCCTCTCTGTCTAACTTAGCTGTCTCTAATCCCCTATGCAGTAAGTCTGCCTATTGCAATGTGTCGGATATGCCCAGGGATGGTACTGTGAGCACAGGGCCTCATGTGTGCTGTCTCGGACTTAGTTGCTATCTTCTTGCTCAGTTGCGCTAAGTATGCAGGCCCCTCCCTGTCTTCTTGGCTGCAAGGTGACTGCAATTTGTAAAGCATCATGTCTGTATTTCCAGGCAGGAAAAATATGTAAGGACAAAAACAGGAAAATGGATATGACAAATGCTAAAATGCTTCCAGAAATCTCTTGCCAACTTGCATTTCAATTTCCTTGGCTAGAAGTGTCTGCATAGCTGCCCAGACCTTCTAGGTAATCTATGAAGGCAAACAGTTTGGTTCTGCATGTGTGCCTTGCTGAGCCACAATCCAGGGTTCTGTGTGAATAGAAAAAGGGTAGGTGGATGTTGGGAAGGCAGTGGGAGTTGTGTGACGCAGACACACGACACACACATTTTGTGTGTAGTATTCCCAAAAAGTGTCAGAAGTGGATAGCTGCAGTTACAGTCTGGCAGTCAAGGGGAAGAGACATTTATTTTTCACTTTATTTTGTTCTTTCATGCTGAGATATTTTAAAGACAATGATTAAGTGTGAACTTTGTTTTTGTTTTGTTTTGTTTGTTTTCTTTTTTGTTGTTGTTGTTGTTTGTTTTTATCCTGGGACTCAAACTCAGGACCTTGTGATTGCCAGGCAAGCACTGTGCCTTTGAGCTATATCCCCAGCCCTTAAGTGTGAACTTTAAAGGTAGGATGTTGAAATCGGTTTATCTGAACCCTACGGGTATAAGCTGCCCAGTTAGTGTTCTAGACCCCAGCCCCTGTGGCTTTGACATAAAACAGGATGTACCACTTGTGTCACCTTGTGCTTTCTCTGGCTCTAATCCTCCTCCAGCTGGTTATGCAGTCCCAGGAGCCAGAGAAGAGGACAGGTGGGCAGAGAAACCCAGCATTTGCACATGTTCTTGCGTGGTCACTGTTACAGACTGACTTGTGTCCCTCAGAATTCATGTGTTGGTGACTGCATCTCCTGTGGACCAAAGTTGGTTTTGGGTTTTTTTTTTTTTTTTTTTTTTTGTCTTTTTGAGACAGGGTCTCGCTATGCAGTTCAGGCTGGCCTTGAGCTCACTTTTGTAGCCCAGGCTGGTCTTGAACTCGCACCGATCCTCCTGCCTCAGCCTCCCGAGTGCTGGGATTACAGGCGTGCGCCACCACGCCCGGCTTCCTGCGGACCAGAATTGGAACTGGGAGGGGGATCTGTCAAGAGGTAGCTGAGGTGGGTTCTGAGGTAAGAAGGGTAGATCTCCATCTATCAAGGCTGCTGTCCTTGGAAGAAGAGGATACAGGGATAGGGTACAGACATGGCTAGAGGAAGGTAAGGGAGGCATGATCTTTAAACTCAGAAGAGAAGCCTCAGAAGAAAGTAGCTCTGCTGCCACCTTGGCCTTCAGTTTTGGCCCCAGAACATAAGACTGTGAACATCTCTGGCCTTAAGCTGCCCTGTGTGTGTGTCATGTCAGCCCTCCCAGTAGACATCATCTTCTGTCCTTTTCCACTTCGGTGAGGCTGGTTGCATGACTAGGACATGCTGTGTGCCCTTCCAGTGAGAGCTGGCCCCAGGGAATCCAGCCTGGATACCCTCAGATCCTGGCAGTGGGCTGAGAGTCAAGAAGCTGTTCTGGCAAAAAGAAGGAAGTTGTCGTGCAGCCACCAACTAGCGCCTTACTGCTGTGCTCCCAGGCCTGGAGTCTTTGTGGCCTTGCCTCCTACTTCTACACCTGATTTCTAGGGTGTTTGCCTTGTGTGCACTTCAGAATCCATGGATCCCTCCTATGCTTATGGTCTCTGCTTGGTTTCTGACTGCTCGGTCTGTTTTGATTAATGTGTGTGTGTGTGTGTGTGTGTGTGTGTGTACATGCACCCTGGGCAAGCTTGTGAGCATAGTAGGTGAGCTCTCTACCCAAGCTCAAAGTTGCCTTTTAATAAATAATGCCAAGGAGCACATTCTTCTGCAAACTGAGCCGAAAGGTGTCTGTGCCTGTGTGGTGCGCACCTGCGTATATGTGCCCAATGGAATGTGCTGCTGTCCTTCCAGCCCGAGTTCCAGCTCTCTGTGAGCCAGGCCTCAGCTGGGGCCAGAGGACCTGGCTGGGATCTTCCCTGGAACCACAGGGCCTCCTGCTTCCCCCTCCCCTAAAGTGGGTGACAACACCCGTGGCTCCCCGTGTGCTGGGCAGGAGCCGGGCCCACACGCCTCATAGCTGTTTGGATGGCTGAAGATACGCTGAGCTTGCTGGGCTCCCAGCTCCCAGAGCCACAAGAGGGAAGCCTTACCTTCCTATTTCTGGGCTTTCCTCATGGAAGCATCCTAGCAGCTTATTGCTCAGTTGTCAGAAGAGAGCTGACCTTATTTATTATTTAGACCTGGCTCATGGACAGGGAACTTAGTAAAACAGGGTGCTGTTTTACTAAGAGGTCAACAAAAAGGGCCCCAGATTAAATCTCACCTTTTGTTACAATTTCTGTTCCTTCCTCAGCTCTGGGGAAATCAGCTGTGATAGAGGACTGTTGTGTGAGCCCTGAGATCGTGTGGTATGCGTGATGGGGCTGCACTGTTTGAAGCCTGCAGAGACCGCTGGTATCCACCTCCCAATGGCCTTTGCTAAAGACAGGATTTCTTTTTTGGCCCTAGCCGTCTCTGTGGTAACTCTGAGGCTGAGCAGCACTGCAGGTCTGCGGGAAAGGCAAAGGTAACGTTCTTGCTGGTGCTGAATGGTCTGAGTGCTGGTCTGAGTGCCCAGTGGTGATGCCTGCCAATGGCTGAATTAGGGAGGTGTTGGAGGGTGGGTGAGGAGTGCCAAGAACGTGTTTGTGCGCCCTGTTTAGGGAACTGTTCTACTTCATGCCAATTTTGCAAGGAGTTTAACTGGAGAAGCCTAGAAAATTGAGTAGAAAATACATTTTCATAGTATTTTAAGCTGCTACAGATAGTTAAAACTGAAGCAATCAAGAGTTAAATCAGTTAATCCTCTTCCTTTTCCAGCTGGTGGCTCAGGCCCTGTGGGCCCAGAGCTTGCTGGTGACCTGCAGGAATGGGGGCTGGCCAGGGTCAGGAACTGGGGCTCAGGGCTGCATTCCTTGCTCTGTCTGTTAGCAAGTATGTTACAAGGCTTGGTGCCAGGAAAGAGTCTCTGGGTAGAGAAAAATGTGTTCACCTCTAAGTCAAGGTTTGAGGCGTCACTTTTGTAATTTATTAGAGCCACATAATGATTTGCAAAGAATAACGTGGAGTTATTGAAAGGAAGGTTTACTCTCAGAAGCCGCCTATTCCTGTGGTCCCCGCAGAGCTCTTGCACTAATGTAAGGGGACAGGCAAGATTGTGGAAGGGGAGGGGAGCCCCAGACCCCAAAGACAGGAAACAAAGTGCAGGCTTCTTGGTGTGACTGGGAAGTGGGGCTGCTCTGTGTACCTCAGTGCCTCCGGCCCAGCTTCTCCGCAGTTGTCTTCACTGCCCCCGTCTCTCGGTGCTTCCTGCCCTGTCGTCCTCCCCTGCAGTCTCCCTCTCTGGCTTGGGTCCCCATCCCCATGCCAGTGCCTGTCTAAGTCTCCCTTGGCCCCACTGCAGTCATGTGGACTCCATCTCAGCCCTTCATCACTCTGTCTCCTCTGTGTCCATTTTAGTTCCCTCTCTTCTTCAGAGTCCCGGGTTTCTGTCTCAGTTCCTAAATTAGGGACAGTTCCCTGCCGGTGCTCCCAGGCCTTCATCCAAATCAGCCCCTGTGCTCGAGCCTCACTGGCCCATCTGCTTCTCCCTCAGGCCTTGCTCCATTTCTTCCTGCCTCAGAGCAGCTTCCTCTGCAGCTCACACGTGACCCAGACTCCCACCCCTCCACTTCAGTGGCCTCCCCAAACTAATTCTGTCTCACACCCCAGTTTTGCGTTCCCCAGGGGGCCCTCTGCCGCCTGCCTCAGCATTTCTCAGCGACCTGACTGCTGCTGCCCCAAGGCTTAGTGACAGTTGTGGTCAGGTTCTAGGGCCAGAGTCTCATGCCAAACCTTGTGTGTATGATCTCGGTCTCCCTAAGAGCCCAGGAGGTGTATGGTGGAGAAGTAGAAGCAGGCTGGAGCTGTCAGAGCTGCTGCCAGGGACCCACACTTGGAGGTGGCGGTGCAGGCAGCTCCCCTCAGAAGGAGGCACAACCTGGCTTCCCACTGATGGCTGCCTTTTCAGAAGTTAACTCATAGACTCTGCATTCCTTGGTCTCCGTATCTGTACAAGATGCACTTTCACACCCTCCAGTGAATATCAAGCCTAAGCCCATGCCTACCTAATGTGCTGTTTTTTTACTTTGTGCCCTGTTGCACAGCTTCATGGAACCAGAGTTAATGGGAGCCTTGTGTCTTATGTTCTGGTGTCTCCTTTATATCACTACTCTTATATTTTGAGGCTACAGTGTATGAAATATATGTTACTTGCACTTCATGATAGTCAATATGATTAACCCAGTGGGCCGCTGAGCAGCTAATAGGTAGGTGGCATTTAGAGCACATGTTCCCTGGACTGAGGGATGATTAATATCCCAGATAGAAAAGGGCCAGAATGCTGGGCAGATTTCATTATGCTTCTCAAACAGTATTCAATTGGAAACTTATATTGTTTATTTCTTTTTTTTTTTTTTTGTGGAGCCGGGGATTGAACTCAGGTCCTTGTGTTTGCCAAGCAAGCGCTTATTCTACTGAGCTATCTCCCCAGCCCCCTATATTGTTTATTTCTGTAATTTTCCATCAAACGATTTTGGACCACCATGGATTGTTGATAAATCAAAGAAGCTAAACTATGTATAAGGCAGAGGGCTACTGGCCATCAAAGTACCCCAGTGCTAACTGAACCCAGCTGTCTTCCCCCCAGCTTTGACAGATTACTGCTTGAGCAGCTAGCCTGTTGGTCCATTTCTTACTGAAACTGTGATTGAGAACTTGCCTAGTTTCCACTGACATCTTCACTCCCTTGGAAGTGGAAGAGGAGGGCCTTCTGGAAATTGATACAGGATTGTCATCCTTTGAGGATTTCCTTGTCGAAACAACCAGCAATGTTTAGACACTGCTGGCTGTCTTGTGAAATTTTAAAAAGCTAGTGTATATTTCAAACAAATATGAAGCTCTGGTATAAATCAACCTTGACTGACTTGTGTTTTTGTGACCTCTGGCATCAGTAGACAGCATGAACACGTGAAATGCAAACATATCTGGGAGGGAGGTGATTGTTTCTAGACCTGCGTCTGTGTCCAGCAGATGTTGAGAGGAGCACTTCCATTCTGCAGTTTTGCCACCATGAAACCTAAGAACTGAGAAAGGCCAGGGTGGAAACAGGCTGGGTCGGAAGTGACTTCCCACATCCACTCCCTCCCACTTACTCAGATCCCTGGACGTCCACAGTGGCTCAGCGGCGAAAGCTCTGCACACAAACTACTAATTCCCCAGCATCTCTCAGTGTCTCCATCTGGCAGCTGCTCTCTGACACCCAGGAGGCCAGGATTGGCTGCTGGGCCTGAGCACTGGGTAGTTCGGATGACTGTGTCTCCGAGCTCTGCTACTTTCCCTGCACTGATTCACCTGTGCTTTCTCTCTCTCTCTCTCTCTCTCTCTCTCTCTCTCTCTCTCTCTGCTGTGTTGCCTTTAAAGGAAGGAGTAGGACTAGAGGCCTTTATTGCTTAAAAGTTTTCTCTGGCAATGATGTTGTTTTGTCTTAATCAGTGTATGACTTGGATCTGTGAGAAGCATCCGGAGGTTAACTCTTTCATGTAAATTGTCCCACACCATTTGCCTGGCATTGTGCTTTGTGCTTGGCCACAGTCTATGTGTCAGGTCATACTGGTGGCTAGAGATTGCTCAGGGGTCCTTGGCCATGGTCCCCTTCCTGACTCTGAGGCTGTTAGAACATGGCTCTGCCCCAGGTGGGACAATCTGTGGAGGACATCGGGGTGGTGTGGGGACATGCAGACTCCTCTCTACAGGGACATAGGGATGAGAGGAGGTTGCTGAAGAAATTCTTAAGTGTATGTCTGACATGGCTGCTGTTAGTACACCAATCGCTGTGAGCTTAGGGGGAGGCAGGAAAGGAAGAGAAAGACATCGAGAGTGAGGGAGTCAAGGAATCAGAAGCAAAAGGATTTCTCACTGTGACTTGACCATCAGATTGTACACTGTCAGATGCAAGAAAAGGTGAGGATTTTGCTGAGAGTATGATTCTACTCAGAGGAGAAGAAATCAGCAAAAAAGGTAAAATCCACAGTGTGTAGAAGTGCTTTTGGAGAAAGGGAAGACAGGGTATAGGCCAGGCTAGCAGTGGGTACTTGGCAAGGGAGGAGGGGGAAGGTGCTTAGAACTCTCTTCATATATCTTTAGATTGACTTACTAAAGCTAGCACGTGCTAATTTTCATAATGAAAGAAATAAAGGTTAAAAATGTTCGATGTTCAGTCTCATTTTCTTTTTGTTTCGGTACTGGGAATCAGACTAAGGCCCTGCAGTTGCCAGCCAGGTGTTGTGCCACTATACTATATCCCTGACCCAGAAGGTGTTCTGTAGGTAAAAAGGAAAGTCGTTAAGTGTATAGTTTTTTAAAATATATATTTTCTAGGTAACCTGTATGAGTTATGCAGAGTACAAAGGTGCAAAGAAAACTTGATGGAAAAAAAAGTATCATCTCTCCTATCCACGATAATTCCTTTTCCCTCCCAGAGTAGCTATTGTTGCCAGATTCTTGGCTGTCTTTAAGGAGGTGTGTGTGTGTGTGTGTGTGTCTGTGAGAGAGAGAGAGAGAGAGAGAGAGAGAGAGAGAGAGAGAGAGAGAGAGAGACAGAGAGAGAGAGGAAAAAGAGTGAGACTCCCAACTTAAACTATAGCATAATATAAATATATTTTTATAATCTTTTTTAGCTAAAAATATGTGCTTCCCATATTGTTACATGGAGAGCTATCTGGCAGCTTTTTACTGGCTGCCTGGTGCCCCATTGTTGATGTTCTCTCGTGACCATTTGCACTAATTTTAGCCTTACGTTGGTCACAACACTGGATGATAGCCTCAAGACCAGGCATTTAATGGTTGTGCATATACCCATCAAATGTCTCCAGAGTGGGATTGCCCAATTTCTCTCCAAAGAGGATGTACATATTTATATTTTCTTTAGAAGGGTACGAAAGCATAAATGTTCTCAGGGAAGCAGGGCCAAAATGCCACTCAGTGGTGGGATATAATATGATGGAAGCTGTAGGGCTTCTAGAGAAGGTGGCAAGAAGGGTGAAGCCTTTTCAGAGCCACTCCTCTTATAGGTGCTTGTCTTTCCAGAAGTTGTTTTTGCTTCAACTTTGTTTTTTATGCTTTGGTTATCAAGAGCACAAAGAAAGAAGAAAGGAGCAACCATTTAGTGAGCTGCTGCTATGTGCCAACATAAGATTGGGCCAATGGCAACTATTATCATTTGAGGATATATCCCTGACACTATCCACAGTTCTTAGGTGACATGAGAAAAAGTCATGGAGGGACATGTGACTTCCTTAGTGACATACTATAGAAGTGGCAAAGCCCGCTTCTGGACTTTCAGAATGCATCAACTTTTCTAGTTTTCCTGTTACCAGTCTCTCTTTGGCACTGTGAATAATTTGAGTATGCGCTGCACAATAAACAAGGTATAGGCCGAAGGTCACCCGTCTGACCTGGGACGTGTGGCTTTGCTTGTGCCCAGTAAGTTTCCTTTAACAGGCTTATGGGGTATAAGGAGAAAGTTTGTTGTGAGGTGAAAAGTTTTGTCCTTAACCACAAAGGCTGCACTCCAAACATTCTTCTTAGTCCACTGACTCTGAAGGAGGAGCCACAGCTTCAAAG
This sequence comes from Myocastor coypus, assembly GCA_004027025.1. NCBI lineage: Eukaryota > Metazoa > Chordata > Mammalia > Rodentia > Myocastoridae > Myocastor > Myocastor coypus. Next base: position 14,042 of record PVJA010009386.1, read on the forward strand.
CAGCAGTGCCCTGACTTCTGGTTGGGCTCCTGGCCAATCAGCAAAGCCAGCAGTATCCTTCAGGCATACTGGTGGCCACTGTTTCTTGGCACTTGGAGTCCCTGGAACAAGGCCTAAGTGAAAGTGGACAAACAAGGACCAGAGCCACACCCAAGAGAAAAATGAGAGGCTGGAGCTGACCCTGGAGTGGTCAGGAGCTTGCAGCAGACCTGAGGGGCTGGATCTGCACTAAGCAGCTGCCCAGGTGGAGCTGGTACCATGCCAGCCTCAAAGAGGGCTCCTGATGGCCTGGCCCCCGTTACTAGTGTTGGAAGTTAAGCACTTGTATGTTGACGACTGCTCACATTTTTAAACTTTGAAATGGCTTTATTAGATGAATCATCTCTGATACAACTGGGCTTAGCTTGGATGTAATTTTATAACATTTCTCAGGGCAAGAAGTAAAGTACTTTGCTTTTTAAAATGTAAAAGCCAGGAAAAAAGATCTATCAGCTCATAGATGATAGAGTATACTAAGGCAGTTATTAATTTTTCAGTTAATTTTCTCAAAAATGGTGTACTTTTCAGTCCACATGGAGAAAAAGTGGCCTGTGTCTGAGCCACTTCTGTGAGTCTGCCTCTGAGTTGTTCAGTGCTGAGTACCGAAGAGAGCCAGGGTCTTTTCTCTAACTGTTCTTAGCTTGGTCCTTGAAGTACAGTGAAGTAATCATAAATGAACTAATGCTTCTGGTTCACTTTTGAACTACATACCTTTACCCTTGCAATGGACAGGGAGTAATTTCATGATATAGAAGAGGAAGAAAGAAACCAAACTTGAACATCTCCAGTGGCTTAGGGGTGGGAGAGGCAGCGACTTGCCTGATGCTAAGGGTCAGCTGTGTTTGTTGCAGTCGCAGTCACAGTCCCTAGTTGCTTCCGTAGTATTGCCACTTCTTGAAAGTTTGAAACTACCAATTATTTTTGACTTATAAAATTTTATAGCCATTGGTAAGTAGTTTCACCTACAGCTTCAGGTTCAGTTTTATCCAATAGGATATACTGTTTGTCTTTATAAATATCATAGTAAGGCACAAATGAAATATTATAAATAGCAGCTATAATAAGACATGATTTTCTTTGGAATTTTTGCCTTTCCATGGCTTCATTTATGAGATTTCCTACATCTACAGCTTGGAATTCATGGGGGAGCATAAATGAAACTTTTCCTTCCTGGAATCTGTCTAGTTTTGTAAATTCTTGAAGAGGGTCATTGCCATGGCCTGAATGTTGGCTTCTTCCCTAAAGTTCACACTTTGAATTTGTTGGGAAATGAGCAGGTCACAAGGGCTCCGCCTCGTGGATTGGAATAGTGCCCTCAAGCAAGCAGCCCAGGTGGCTCCCTTGCCCCCTTCGCCACATGAGGCCACAGCCACAAGGGCCATTATGAAGCAAAGACTTTCACCAGGTTGAGCTTCCGCTGTGAGCTCTCTTCGGCAGAGCACCTCTGTGCCCTTGGATGAGGCCCTTCCTCTTCAGCAGTTCCATGCTCTCTTCCTGCCCAAATGCATTCATGGCTGTGTTTTCTTTGCTTGCATTTAGGCTTTCTTTTGACCACTCACTGCATGCCCTTGCGAGGTGCTGAGGTACAAGTGAAAGACAGAGCTCTTCCTGCTCACACCTACAAGTCTCTTGTGGTTAGCAAGGGCAGGATGAGCTGGGCTTCAGTTGTTCACACAGTGTAAGGCTTTGAGGTCAGCATGGATGCTGTGTGCTTAAGATGGCCTCAAGTCCTAGCTGGATCTTCTGTGAAGCACATGCGGGCTGAGGGAATAGACAGTCCATAATGGACTTCCCAACTGGGTCACCTCCCTGCCGAGCATGGTTATGCATGTGGGAGGGAGTATTCCTCTGATGATGAGAACCTATGTCAATGTTCCTTCTGGTCGTGGAACTCCTTAGGTCTGACCCTACATCTGCGGGCAGTGTTGTGTCTCGCAGGCACCTTCACAGAAAGTCTAGTCCTCTCAGGCCTACTGTTCTCCTTCCTTTCTCTGGAGAAAAATAAAGCTGTAGAAATTCTTGTCATCTTCCTTGTTGGGTGACTAGAAACAAACATATAGTTTCTGGTCACTCTTTAGGCCACAGTAATGCAAAACCTGGCTCACTGTGGTAAGGCCAGGATTGTTCAGCTTTTTGTTGTAGGAATGAACCAGCTGACATATGCAATTTAGAGGAAGAGAGATTTATATTGGCTCAAGATGGCAGAGGTTTGAGTGTGTGGCAGCAGGTTCCATCCCTATGGGCCTGAGGTGAGGCAGAGTGTCATGGTGAAAGGGTGTGGTGGGGCAGAGCTACTGACTTCACAACAGCCAGGAAGCAGAGAGAGGGAGAGGAAGAGGTAGAGCGAAAGGGAGAGGGAGGAAGAGTAAGGAGGGAGGGAGAGGGATGGAAAGGGAGAGGGAGGGCGGGAGGGAGGCAGGGAAGGAGGGAGAGAGAGGGAGGAGAGGGAAGGAGGGAGAGGAAAGGAGAGGGAGAGGGAACAAGGGAGGAGTGAAAGAGGGGGAATGGGACTGAGGGAGGGAGGGAGAGAGGGAGGAAGAGAAGCAAAGCTCTGTCTTCCAGACCTAAGTCCCTACATGAGCCCCTCTCTAGTCCATTCAGGTGTGAGCTCATCTGTGGATTAACCCAGTGCAGAGGTGAATGCCATCATGGTCTAGTTTCCTCTCTAAGCCTTGGCTCTGAGTACGACCGTACCAGGAGTCAGATCCTCAGCACGCAAGTAATTAGGTGGCACTGTAAGCCACAGTAAGGCCTGCGGACACCAATTGCAGGCCTTCAGGTTTCCCCTTCTGCTCTCTCGAGGCTAAGTTTGGAGGGAAAACATTGTGGTCTGCATGTGTCTCTGCCGTCCGCAGTAATTTTTCTGAGCCTGGAACCATTTCATAGCAAAAACTAGGTGACAGGCTATCCAAATAAAGAGGCACCTTTTGGAAAGCACTTCGGTCCAGCAGAACAGCTTTCACCATCCTGCCTGGGATCTGAGAGCTGGGAGTGTGGGCTGGGCTTGGCCTCCGCTCCTCCCTCCCCAGCCTCTCAGCAAACTTTGATCTGTGAAGCTTGTCTAATCCTCCGCCAAGTCTGCTGGAACTTTATCCAGAGCAGGAAAAAGGGGAATAGTTTTCCTTTCTTGGGTAGATTTGTATTTATATAAACCGTTAGCCATCCAAAAGGAGTTAAGCAGCAGATGCACGTAGCAGCCCGGGGTGGTGCGTAGGGACAGCGTAAGTCGTGGACAGCCAGGAGGGCCTGTAAGCCTGTCTGTCCCCAGGAGGCTTCTAACCTGGACCAGACCTTCAGGGAATCAGTGAGGAGAGTGGTGTGACTCTTCACACATATTGTGCAAATCCTGAGGACCTGTGGAGGGCCACTGCAGAGGTTAAGCCAGGAGCTGACCTGTTAACTCCTAACCTTAAGCCTAGCGTGTGCCCATGCCCAGCGTGTGACTGTAAGCTTCTGTGTGTGTGTGTGTGTGTGTGTGTGTGTGTGTGTATGCACAAATAATTGCCGCACAGTGACTGTTGTCATGCTTGCAGCGCTGCTGGAAACCACAGTGCTAGAGAAAAGGGAGTTTCACATAGCCCAGGATGAGGAAGAAGCACGTAGTCAAAGGTTGGATGTGTGTGAAAAAACCAAAAAGAGAGATGTGAAAAGGAAGTGTGAGCTTAGAATGTAAACTCAGATGGAGATTATTTTCACTGCTAATGGGGATCAAGTCCAGGGTCTTGTGCAAGCTGAGCAAGTGCTTTACCACTGAAATGTATTCCCAGCCCTTTATATTTATTTTGAAGAAGGGTCTTCCGGGGTGTCCAGGCTGGTGTGGAACTTGCAGTCTTCTTGTCTTAGCCTTCCAACTAGCTGGGATTACAGGCATGTGCCATCATTCTCTCAGGAGGTTTGAAAAGAAATTTTATTAACATATTTCCCCATTCAGTTTTCCTTGGTTGAGGTTTTGTCAACTGCTGTGGAAAAGGTGCTATGGTTCAAAACCAAAGTATTTTTTAATAACTTGATACTAAAGAAGATTTCCTGTAAGCATTCACAATATGATAGTACTTACTCAAAGTATTCTCGCCATGCCTGGTGACAAATGCAAACTAGGCACGTCATAAATGCAGAACAACCTCAGTATGTATATAAGATCCTGTGCAGGGCTGGGGAGAGAGCTCAGAGGTCTAAGCACCTGTCTGGCAAACACAGGGCCCTGATTTCGATCCCCGTACTGCATGCCATGCCGGCCCTGGAAGCATGGTTGCACTAGGCCAGCCACCAAAACTGGGCATGGTGGTACCCATCTGTAATCCTATCCTGGGGAGGCTGAGACAAGAACATCATGAGTCCAAGCTGCATAGAAGACCCTGTGCCAAATAAATAAGATTAAAAAATGTTTAAAGATCCTATATAAAAAACATGTTCATAATGGTAGTAAAAATATGATTTATCTTCATTTCTTATTAAACATAGAAAATACATATTTCTGGTTTTTATAGAAAAGTTTTAGGTTTTTTAAATAGTAAGGTAATTTCTATTGTCTATACAACATTTGTAAAACCATCAGTGCAAGCATTCAGTAATTCACATCCCCTGCCACCGAGTGCACTATCGTCATAGGATGGCATTTTAGAAAATGGTGTTTCTTATGTCAAGGGGAACTAATAACAAATCCATCTGTCCTTAAAACTAGGCCTGTGACATCAGTTTTTAATTCTGTCCTCCGTAGTTAGAGCTGGGCACACACTGCGCTATGCTTGCACCGTCATCGGCTGTCAGTACCGAGTGTGATTCCTTCACACCCGAGCAGCGCTGAGCGTGGCCGGGTGGGGCCTGCCCAGCGTCAGTGCCTGCCCGGCGTCAGGGCCTGCGCACGTTGGGGATTCTCGAGCTTCAGGGCCTGCCCGGCATCGGGGCCTGCAGAGCTTCAGGGCCTGCAGAGCTTTGGGGCCTGCTTGGCCTCGGGGCTTGCCCGGCATCGGGGCTTGCAGAGCTTTGGGGCCGGCCCGGCGTCGCGGCCTGTGCAGCGTCGTAACCTGGGCCCTCTTCTCCACGGTCTGCAGCCTCCCAGACCACAGTGGCATAGTGAAGGCTTTGTAGTTTGCTCCTCCACCATGAGGTCACATCTTGCTAACTTAGAACAGCACCAAGCGAGGGCCCACCAAGGCTGCAGGGGCCAAAGGCAGTTCTTCTTTGTCTACTACCAGTGAGCTATTTATTCTTCCTGTTCTCCTTCCATGAATGGCAGCAACGCAAAGCTCCACCTAATTAGCAAGCAAGCTCTGCTGTCTACAAACAGTCAGAAAAGGAAAAGCTGAGCTCTTGACTGCAGTTGGAGCACCTGCCATGGAAGGAGCAGTGAAAGATGCCAGTCCTTGTACCCAGGGTGTGTCCCTGCCTGGCTCCCATTCCATTATCCATCAAGAGACTGAGAATTAGAGGGCAGTCACTAAGTTGGCCACAGAAATAATCACAAATGTGACCTGTGTGTTTTCTGCCTGTAACTCTTACCACTGTCATCACTTTGGTGGGTAGCAGGAAGAAGCTGAAGCAAAGCATGGAAGTGGAGTTTGTTTTCTGTTATTAGATGTGAGCCAGCCATGAAAACTCACCAAAGACAGCTACGGGGCTGCAGCCTTAGGTGTGAGGCATTGCACAAAGCGAGTGGCCTGTGGATTCCACTCTTGTCCTACTTTACAAACTGTCCTCAGAGCTCCAAGCACAGGAGAGCATGTCTGGGTTTTTTGCTCTTTGGTGGGGTTATTTACTTTTAAAAGAAATTTTAGCATTTAGAATCAAAACTCGTGATTCAACAAGTGGCTGGGGATCACAAGTTCTTTTTTATCATTAGTCACTCTGTATCAGGAAGTGGCTTTTCATTTACACTGAAAAATAGTTTGACTTTCTATATTATATTTTGGGTTGTCAGTATGATATATTTTCAGTAATTTGTGTAATGTGTCAAGTATTTCGGAATTCTGATAATAAACAGAACAAAAGGCATTCTCTAATCATCTGTTGATTTATTTTTAAAGTGTGTTAATGCACTTGGTGTTCTGTTCTTCTCTGTAGGGAAGAGTTGATAAGAGTTGGCCAGCATTCTAACAGCAGGAATATCAATCCTGGCAACAGGAGTGCCTTTATAACTTAAGTAGGCACCGTAGACTGTAAGAAGCTTCAGTAGATGCAGTGTTCTGTGCAGGAGGCCACATTTCTGCATCTTCAGAAAGACTCATTGGGTTGGAAACTGCAGAACGATAGGAAGTCTCCAGTAGAGGACAAAGGTCAACATTTAAAGCTGGCATTTCCCTTCTTACAAAGTATTTCACTCTAAAATTCTCATTAGAATATACCTTAAAATGTACAAGGAAATGTCAGTCATAGTACTCCATGAACGTGGAATATTTTTTCTCTTTAAAGTGCCATAATTGTAGCCAAATGCCTGAGACATTTGAGGGAATTATCAAGTTTTCTCTTCATGATAGCTAGTGTTGCTATATATAGTTCATTTCTTTCTGACAGTTTTTGTCAGAAAGAACTGCTCATTTTCTTTAATGAATTTTTCACAAAATGTAAATATACCTTGTCAAATGTATATTGCTCCATAGTCTACTTTTTTTTTTGTCTTTTTGAGACAGGGTCTCGCTATGCAGTTGAGGCTGGCCTTGAGTTCACTTTTGTAGCCCAGGCTGGTCTCAAACTCGCACCAATCCTCCTGCCTCAGCCTCCCGAGTGCTGGGATTACAGGCATGAGCCACCACGCCCAGCTCATAGTCTACTATTATTAATATGCTTCCTATAACTTTTTTTTTGTGTGTGTGTGGCTGGCTCAGCCCACTCTGGAGGCAGGGCTGGCACAGCATGTGGTACTGGTGATCAAACTGCAGTGATCAAACTGCAGTCCCAGCATGCTTACCTAAGCTTGCCTAAGCAGGCCTTTTAGACTGCTGAGCTATCTCACTGGCCCTTTATACATTTTTAAAAACAGTTTTCACTGACTTTGGGGTTTCTTTTTATTTTATACTATGCATAACAGATGTGTAAGGAAGTCTAACATTTTTTCACTTTAAGTTTATAAGTGGGGAAGTGCAATAATTTGTGATCTAATGCCAGTATAGTGTATTTACATGTTTGCATGAGCTATCAAAATAGGCTTTAAGAAAGTTTTTCAACACTGTAATTATAGTATCATGAACTTAGATGCTAGATAATAGTGCTTAGCATTTTCCATATATTATCTAATTTAATTATCAAAATATGCATCTTACAGGATACTATGATACCATGGTTAAGAGCTGAGTGGGATAGTCTTGAGTTCAACTTCTAGCTCAGCTGAGTTTTTTTTCTGACCACTGACAAACTTAGAATCCTCTCTGAGTTCCAGTTTCCTCTTCTGTATACTGAAGGTCAGCATGGTCCCTACCTCCTACTACTAGTGTGGTGCTTAAGTAATGCACTACTACATATACAATGCGAGGCATATAAGTTCTCATTAGATGTTAATTGCTGCTATGACCATTGTTTTTCTCCCTTGGTTAATTCAGGTTTGCTTTCAGTTTGTCACTGCGTTACTGTATGGTTCTGTGCATATACTTTCCTCCACTCTGATGACAAATGTTGTAGGGCATATTGGTCAGCTTTGTGTGACTATAATAAAATACCTGACACTGGCTGCTTTTGAAGTAGAAGGAGATTTAATTTGGCTTATGGTTCTGGAGATTCAAACACAAGGTCAGTTGATACCCATAGGTTTACATCTGTGGCAAGGGCTGGGAGAAGACTGGGACTCCATAGCACCACTGGCATACCTCTAGTAATCTAGGGAGCTCCAAAAGTCCCCACCTCTTAACAGTCTGTAGTAGTCGTTAGTACTACCCCTGATGGCTCAGAGGCATGTGGGCTGTTGGGTCTTTTGACTGAATGTTTCAGATCCTTTGGAATCTTTTCCAGTCCCACAAATTGACTGAGCTCTTACTTTTCTGCTAGCATCTCATCTGAATGTTTTTGTGGCACCTGTTTTGTGGGTTTGAGTTCTTTGCATATGTGTCACTCTTGCAGATGCTGAGACTTGTGTGAGAGAACATGCCTTAAATTCATGTATTTGTGCATCAACGATATCCTCTCACATGAAGGTCTCAGTTGGCATTTGCTCAGCCCAAAAATGCACTTTTTATTTTGAAGATCAAGCTTATTTTAAAGACCATTTGAGGATTACTTTCCTTATTTTTACCAATAACATACACATTATGACACATTCTTTAAATTTACTTGGATACAGGATTGAGAACACAGAAAACATTTTTATCCTAGAAACTGTGCCTGTTTCTTTAGCCCTAAGAATACAGGCATCATGCAGCATGTTATTGTATTACATAGGTGTAATTGAGATCATGAATGATTCTGCTTCATCATCCATATTCAGTAGTGGCAAGTATGTTTTTACTTGTGTAGTAGTCTGATTTTCATGACTATAACAAAATAATGGAGGCATACTAACTGTATAAAGAAAAGAGGTTCATTTGGCCAATAGTTTTGGAGGCTGAAAATCCAAACGACATGATGCAAGCTGTGACAAAAGCCTGTGTGGTTGCCTTACCTCATGGCAGATGGCAGTAGTGATGGAGCATTGTTGAAAATATCATTTTGGCAAACTGGAAGCCAGAGAATGGATAGGTGTTATGTGTGTTCTAAGGAGTTCCACTTGGTTCCTGCCCTTTAGTATCCCCACCACCTCTACCTATGAGCCAGGCCACCAACTCATGAGCCTTTGGGAGACAATTGTCTATGCTGCTGGGGATGGGACCCAAACAAAACCAATGAGGAGAAGCAGCCACACAATCTGTTTAATAGAAACTGGTATCCTAGGCTTAATTATCTTCTACAAGTTATTTCCAGTTCTCGCCAAAAGCTACAGCAGAGAAGCCAGTTTTGCAAACCTTGTGCCAGGGACAGGGGTTTGACATCTTCAGTAGTTGCCCTTGTTACCCAGGGAGCCAAAAGCAGATAGAACTGAAGCATGCATAAAGTTCCATCCAGAAGACTTTTTAGGGGTCATCTGATTACTGAGACAGTGTTTGATATTTCCCTTTTTCACATAACTTGTGTACAGAAAGATCTTTTTATTGCTGGACTTCGACAGACATTCATAAGATAAGCTAATGGTGGTAAAATAACTTTTGCAATAGTTTGGTGTTTGTAGTAGTCTAGTGAAAGAACCCAAATTATCTTTAGTTTATATTATGTAAAATACTCCAATCAGGAAATTAATGCCTTTCCTAAAGCTGTATGTATGCCAGTGCTTAAGTTTATTGTGTTAAAAAGTGGTTGTTAAAAAATAGTGGTTGTACCTACTAAACAACCAGTGGTTTACAGTTGAAGAAATTAAAAAATATTTACAATAAAATTAAAGTGCCATCCCCCAGCCTGCTGTGCCGGCTCTGTCCCCAAGGCACGTTGAGATGGCAATTAAGACTTGGCATGGTGGCACGTGCCTGTAACCCTAGTTTTTGGGAGGCTGTAAATAGGTGGATCACTCCAAGTCTGATCTGGTAGTGAAACTCTGAATACCCTGTAGATCCCTCCCTAAAATAAAAAAAAAATAAAAAATAAAAAAAAAAAATAAGCAAGCAAACAAAAACCTAAAATTCAGATGCAACCTATTGAAACCTGTGGGATGCAGTGAAAGCTGTCTTAAAAGGAAAATTTATACAAATTCACACATTCGGAAAACAGAGTAAGCCTAAATACATGATCTTATACTAGAAAAAGAAGAGCAGCAAGTCAAGCCCAAAGCCCAAAGAAGCCAAGAAAGTATAAAGATTAGAGCAGAAATTAAAGAATTGGAAATGAAGAAAACAATGCAAAGAATAAATGAATCAAAGTGTTGTTCTTTGATAAACCCCTAGCCAACCTAATCATAAAAGGGAAAGGAAAAACCAAAATTCATGCAAAAATGAAAAGGGTGAAATCACTACAGACTGTAGAAAAATTCAAAAGATCATCAATACCTACTTCTAAAATCATTACTCGCACAGGAAGGAAAATACAAAGGAATGGACAGTTTTCTAGACAGTATGAAATGCCAGTGCTGAGTCAAGAAGATAATACAAAATCTGAATAACCCAACAATGAGAAATGAAAAGGAAAATGTAATTTAAAATTTAAAAAAAAAAGCTCAGGTTCTGATAAATTCACAGCAGAATTCTACAAGAAATGTAGAGAGGATTGCATGCCAACTTTTTTCAAAGTCTTCAATAAATCTGAAAGGGAAGCAGTTCTCCCAAACTCAATCTTGGAGGCAAGTATTACTCTGATTCCAAAACCAGAGAAAAATCCAAGTAAAAAAGAGCATACAGGCTAATGAATATGGATGCAAAAATCCTCAATAAAATACTAACAAACAATGCAGCAAATGATCAAGAAAGTTATACATCATGACCAAGTGGGATTCATTACAGGAATGCAGGGATGGTTCAACACACACAAATCCTTGAATGTAATACACCACACCGTATAATCATCTCAATAGATGAAGAAAAAGCTTTTGACAAAACTCAACACTTATTTGTGATAAAAATCTCACGAAGAATTAGAATGTATGGTCGATATCTCAATTCAATAAAAGCATCTATGAGAAACCAACAGCTGACATCATACTACATGGGCAAAAACTGAAGGCTTTCTTTTTCAAATCAGGAACAAGACAAAGATTTCCACTGTCTCCATTCCCATTCAGTTTAGTTCTGGAAACATTAGCAAGAGCAATTAGACAAGATAGATGTCTTAGTTACTTTTCACTTGTTGCTGGGACAAATACCCGACAGAGAGCATCCAGTTCATGGTGGCAGAATAGCAGCAAAATGGTGGCACAGGCAGCCAGTTGATCAGGGCAGCAGAGCAGCAGCAACAGCTTGAGTCTGTCTCTCTGCCTCTCTTTATATTACATCCAGGCTCTCCACCTTAGCCTCTGCCTTAGGCTACACCCATGATCCCAGAAGTACTTCGACTCATAATCCCATGAGTACTAAATCCCATAATCCCAGGGATCACGGATCAAGTCTCAAACTCTAGAAGGGCCCGCCCCTTGACTCATGAGGCTTTGGGGGTACAACTAGACATAAACCATAACATTCTGCTCCTGGACCCCCAAAGTCTCATACATATCCCTTTGTACAAAAGACATTTTAGTCCATCTGGAAGAGTTGCCAAAGTCCCAGTATTTTCAGCGTTGCTGAAAAGTCCAAATCTCAAGTCTCCTCCAAGATCCAAGGCAAACTCTCATCTGTGAGCCCCTGTACAATAGAAGAGTTAAATATATCCAACATTCAAAGGCATGAGATAAACATTACAATTCCAAAAGTTACAAACAACAGGGTAATACAAAACATTGGGACCAACACATATCCAACATTCAAAGGCATAAGATAAACATTACAATTCCAAAAGTTACAAACAACAGGGTAATACAAAACATTAGGGCCAACACATGTCCAAAATCCAGCAGGGTAAACGTTATATCCCATAGTTCCAACTGGAGCACCCAAAGCAGTCTGCACTGAGTTGTGAGCATCATGCAACTCTGCTCCTACAGCACTCTTGGTGATAATTCCCATGGCTTCTCTCTTAGGCTGGCTTTGCTCCCTCTTAGCACAATCCACATTCCTGGCTTTTCCAAACTTCTGGGGTTTCCACTGAATTGGCTTCTCACTCTCTGCTTCACACACTGCCCTCTCAGGAGCACACTGCCTGGCCTCCCAGGCCTTCTCCTGAAATCGAGGTAGAAGCCTTCTTAAACTAACAGCTCTTGCATTCTGAATGCACCTAAAACCAATGCCACGTGGATGATGCCAGGGTCTGCTGCCAGCTGGAGCTTGTAGGGGTGGAGTGCCTGGACTGATGAACACTCTGACCTTGATTCCTAGAAACAAATTCTCCATGCCGGCGCCATTTTGGAACCTGGTTTGGCCGCTGCCACCATTCTGGTACTTAGGTCTCTGTGGCCTTCTTCTCAAGGCAAAGCCTCTCTGCTTTGCAATTCTGGGGCTGCAAAGCACAGAGAGTTGCCTCCTCTTGTGATGCCCTCAGGCCATCTTTTCGATTCGCTGGTTCCTCCCCAGCAATGGAGAGCCTCTCAGCTCCATCTTTGCAGTCCACAGCTCTCCTGGTGTTTCCTTTCTGGCCAAACTCACATTTTAAATCATCCTGCTTGGCTCTTTTCTCTTTATTTTCAACATAAATCTAGCTGAAAGCAACCAATAACAACCATGCCACCGCCCCAATAGTTTGCTGCTTTGAAGTGTCTCTTGAAAGATTAATCAGTCCGCCATGCTTAATCTCAGTCTTAGGCAAAGTCTCTGGCCATGAGCAAAATTTTGAAAGACTTTCAGCCAATCCATAGCACAAATCATCTGAAGTCCAATGACCAATGCTGTCCTTTTTTCCAGCAGAAACCTCCTCAGCCTGGTCTTTACAGGCAGACCTTCCGTTAGTCCTCTGTTCTAAGCTCTGACCAGAATCGCCCAAGCTGAACCGCTGAAGCCGTTCTAGTGCTTTGTTTTTAGCCGACATCTCTGAATTTTTCCTATCTCTTCCCATAAGCCATTTCCAAAAGCTTGTAATCCACATTGTCAGGTATAGTCACAGCAACGACCTCACTTCTCTGGTACCAATTGTGTCTTAGTTACTTTTTACTCATTGCTGAGACAAATACCTGACACTCAAAATGAAGGAAGGAAAGGTTTATTTAGCTCACAATTACTGGAGGTTTCAGTCCATGTTCGGCTGGCCCAAGGCTGAGAGGAACAGAGCAGAGAGCATCCAGTTCATGGCGGCAGAACAGCAACAAAATGGTGGCAGAGGTAGCCAACCAAACACGGCAGCAGAACAACAGCAACAGCTCAAGTCTGTCTCTCTTTATATTACATCAAGCTCTCCGCCTTAGCCTCTGCCTTAGGCTACACCCATAATCCCAGAAGTACTTTGACCCATAATCCCATCAGTACTAAAACCCATAATCCCAGGGATCAGGGATCAAGTCTCAAACTCTAGAAGTCCCCGCCCAATGACTCCATGAGGCTTTGGGGGGACAACTAGACATAAACCATAACAATAGAGAAATAAAAGGAAAACAGATTAGAAAAGAAGTAGTGAAATTATTATTTGCAGATGACATGATACTCTACATAGAGGACCCCAAAAACTGCATCGAGTCTTGTAGATTTAATCACTAAATTCAGCAACATGGCAGGATACAAAGTCAAAACTCACAAATCAGTAGCAGTTTTATACCAAACAGTAAATGCACTGGGAGAGAAATTAGGGAGAAATGTTTGTTCTCCACAAACATTTTAAAGAAAGAAAGAAATACTTATGAATCACTCTCATAGAGGACATAAAAGATTTATACAGTGAAAGTTACAGTATTCTATAGAGATTTATTAGAATATCAATGATTGATGGAAAATATCAATTTCAAGATAAGTCTAAGATGTTTGATATTCGGAAAGACAGTGATTTTAAGCTCAATTATGTTATAGAGTAGTATCACGAAGCTTCTCTGCTGGAGGGTTGAGAATGCAAGTTAACAGACCAAAAATCGGACAAAAAAAAGGGCTATGAGGATAGCCAACATTTTGGCCCTAGCCCTTCAAAGTCAGCGAGGACTCGACACAAGAGAACCTGTGCTGTAACATCCTACAACTCAGTGGTGTGCCACATTTTCTGGTGAACGAGATTATGGGACCTCAGAGAAAAGGGATAAATGAAATACAGTTTGTCTAAGGGAAGTCACCTAGAGAAAAAAACATTCTCTCACACTTTCACAGAAAGCAAACTGGTCAAGCAATGGCCGTGACTTGTCCCAAAGGCTGACACTGTCAACAGTTCTACAAAGCACTGTACATGGTTCCAGAGTTAATCCTGAAGGGATTTGACCTTGGAAGATACAAAAGATGAATGTTTGTTATACAGGTCTTGCTTTAACTTGCCCTTGATCACCCAGCAGAAAAGCTTAATTATGAGACATAAAACACAGCTAGATTAGTGTGATAAGCTGTAAGAGGCTTAAATCAACAGTCTCCAACATTGCCAGTTTCACTGGTAAGCCACTACAATTATGGAACATTGGACTATGTATAAAACTACTTCCTCTCAGCTCAAAGAGAAGAAAGTTTTTCTTTTTTACTTTCCTTACCAATATCGATTAGAAAATTTATCATGTCCACACGATGTGCTCTGTATAACTACTATGAAGACAATAATATGCAGTGTGCCAATTATTGTGAATGTACTACTAATGTGTTTTGAAACTATCATATTGTTATTATTAAAAGTAATAAAGAAATTAATTTAAAAATAAAAATTAAATAAATACACAATAAAAATGTTACAGTATTCTGAGAAAAGAGATTGAAGAGGATTTGAGAAAATGGAAAAATATTCCATGCTTCTGGATAGGAAGAACCAACATTGGGAAAATGACCATACTCCAAAAATTGTTAAACAGATTCAATGCAATCATGATTAAAATAGCAATCATATACCTCACAGAGCTAGAGAAAACTTTCCTCAAATTCATTTGGAGCCATAAGAGATCCAAAATACCAAAAAAAAAAAAAAAAAAAAAAAAAAAAAAAAAAAAAAAAAAAAAAAAAAAAAAAAAAAAAAAAAAAAAAAAAAAAAAAAAAAAAAAAAAAAAAAAAAAAAAGCAACCTTGGAAAACAAAGGAAAGACTGGAGGTGTCACAATCCAATCTCTGACCTAAAATTATACTATAAATCTACTATGATAATATTAGCATGGTACTGGCATAGAGACAGACCTGAGGATCAGTGGAATAGATTAGAAGATAAAGACACAACTACAAACACACTCAGTCACCTTATCTTTGATAAAGGGGCCAAATATGCTCACAAGAAGAAAGATAGCTTCTTTGATAAACGGTGCTGGAAAAACTGGCTCTCCACATACCAAAGGCTAAAACTAGACCCATGCCTATCAATACGCACAAAACTACAGTCCAAATGGGTCAAAGATTTAAATATTAAAACAGAAACACTAAAACTTCTAGAGAAAAATGTAAGTAGAAATCATAAAGACATAGGGGTAGGCAGAGACTTCATGAACAAAAGCCAAACTGCACAAGAAATACTTCAAAGAATCAACAACTAGCATATCATCTTTTTGATAAGTTTCTGCACTTCAAAGCAAATTTCAAACAGAGTAAAAAGAAAATCCACAAACTGGCCAAAAATATTATAGCCTACTGTCCATCTGACAAAAGCCTTCTATTTTGAACATATAAAGAATTTTAAAAATATCAGCCCACCCCAAAGTTAAAGACCCACTCAAAAAATGGGCATTTGAGATAAATGTACACTTTTCAGAGGAAGAAATACAAACAGCAAGTAAACATATGAAAAATGTTCAACATCATCAATCATTCAACAAATGCAAATTAAAACACCACTGAGATTCCATCTCACCCCAGAAAGCATGGCTAGCATCAACAAGTCAGCCAATAACAAATGCTAGAGGGGCTGTGGAGAAAAAGGAACCCTTCTGAACTGTTGGTGGGAGTGCATAGTGGTACAACCATTATGGAAATCAGTATGGAGATTTCTTAAAAAGCTAGAACTGGAGATTCCATTCAAGCCAGCTAATCCCCTTCTGGGAATTTTTCAAGAAGAACTGAAAAACTTGTACCACAGTGGTATTTGTGCACCAATGTTTATAGCAGCACAGTTTGTCATAGCTAAGTCCTGGAAACAACCCAGAAGTTCACCAACTGAGCAATGGATAAACAAGATGTGGTATTTTTACACAATGGAGTATTACTCAGCTATAAAACAGGATAAATTTGAGTCTTTTATTGGTAAATGGATGCACACAGAGAACATACTCTGAAGTGAAATAAATCAGGCCCGCATGTGCAAACATCATATTGTCTCCTTAGTGTGAGAAACTGAAAGAGAAAAATAGAATCTGAAAGGTATAATAGATACTGTGAAAAGGGAATGAACTTATTCAAAATGAAGGACTTACTGAGTTGAGAAGAACAGGAGAGGGAGTGGGGTAAAGAGATTTTTCTATATTTATAAGCAGGATGGTTTGGACAACTGTACTGTGCTTTTGTGCTGGTCTGTGGAAAGAAGTAGTTGATGCTTTAGTCTGTTTTGTCTCCTTTTTTCAATTATTTGTATTTTTCCATTTCTTAATGTCATATTTTTTTCCAATTCTACACATATAACTGGTAATATGAATTACTGGTTGGAAGACAATACTACACTATAAAACAAATACTGTGAGATTCATATTACTTTGTTAGGTGAAATTTTGTGTCACTTTTAATTTCTTTCTGATTTAATTCTAATTTGTACTCTTCTTTTTAAAAAGAAAGAAATAGTGGTTGTAGAACGCTCCTCTAAGAAAGCTGAGTTCAGGCTTAGTGAAGCAGTCTCTGCTTTGGGACCATGCCAGAAGCTGGTGGCAGTGGTAAGGGACCCAGAGAGGAACTTCTGCATTCCTATTCCCATTCTGCCCCATGTTACCACCTAGACGTAGGTATATCATGTAATCCCCCTGAACTTAGCCATGAGAAAGATCCTCATTGGGACATATAAAGATGAAATGAAATATACACCTATATTTCTTAGTGTGGGGCTGGCACCTCGACATGCTCCATCTTTGTGAACCCTGCTGAAGATGAGTCATTTAAAATACGTACAGGGTTTGTACAGAGGAATGTTTTATCATTATTTACCAGCAGATACTTTGGTGTCTCTAGAATTTCAAATGTGCAGTTGAAGGGATGAGTTCTGAGAATTAAAGTTTGAATTCATTAGTCTCCTCCCCTGCCGGCATACCTTTTGTGTCCTTGGTGTGATTTCTTTACTTCCTGGGTTTAATCAGGGCAATGTAGACAAGAATATGTAGCATTGTTAGCCAGCAGCCATTTCTTGAGTGTTCCCTGAACCCACAGGAAGGAGTGAGGACGTGATGCTGGGGAAAGGGGCCCGGGGGTGGGAAGTGGGGTGAAGGATATAAACAGAAGTCATAGCTGCCTTAAGGAGTTGATGATTTAGCTGCAGATAGACTGTCCTGGGGGCCTGCAGACATTGTTTCCTCTAGGTGTTATGGTCATCCATTAAGTTGATCATCTATTTTTTAGTAAGGCCCATTAGTCATAAGAGAGAGCTTGTTGGCACTTCAGCTATGCAGCCTTTCAGATCTATCCAGGAAATACCCTTGCCGTGAAAAGGCTGACAGCTTGGTACTATTTACCCTGTTAACATCTTTACCCTGAGTATGTCTATATCACTTCTGCAGGGCTTTGTTGAGAGAATGCTGGCTCTGCCAATCCCCATCTGCCCCAAATCCTAATGATGTACACCTGGGCAGCCCAGACTCCCTGGAGTTAGTTTAGGACAAATGTGATCAGGATCATGGCAGATGCTGTACCGACAGGAGCAGCCTTCCTGCTGTAATGTGGGAGCGTTGAACCTTCTGTAGGTGTTGCAGATCAGATCTAGGCATGGGAGCCTGGGCACCTCTCCTGTTTTAGTTTGGCCTTTCTTCCCTGCTTTGGTTGTCTGTAGACCTGTCCGTTGCCCACTGCCTGCCCTTTTTCCTCCTGGTCCTGCCCCACACACTGTTTTTCTCTGTGTAAAGCAGTCCTGTTGGTAGGGCACATGTCCTTGATGCATTTTTCTTTCTCATCCGGCAGGAGAGTTGCTGAGCCAGCCGAGACCAGAAGGAGTGGCAGAGATCATTTGCCCCAAGAACGGCAGCGAGAGGGTGAATGTGGCCTTGGTTTATCCACCTACGCCAACTGTGATCAGCCCCTGTTCCAAGTGAGTTGGCAAAGCCTCACTGGTCCCTGTCCTCAACCCTCACCTGACTCTGCACATGTAGTACCCAAAGCCAAGTTCACCTACAGCTACGCATACCTTTTGGAGTCCTCTAGGACAGATGGGATTCTTTGGAGTGACATCAGTGTCACAACTTGTGCAGATAAAGAGAAACATTACTTTGTTTCTTTTGCAATTTCCTTGTTTTTCTAATTTTCCTGATAAAGTCAAAGCATTTCAAACAGCTTTATTGAGATATCATTCACAAATCGCACAGTTTACTTATTGAAAACTTATAGGTCGTTGCTTCCTAGAGTGTCTGCAGTTATGTACAACCAAAGGAACATTCTCTCCCAGATCATTTATGTGCTTTATTGAAAGGCTGCTCAGGTTTACCAGACTAAAGCACTTTCCTGAGTGAATTCTTAGAAAAACTGTATTTTTTTTTTTTTCTGTGCAGCTGTGTTTGGTGAGTCCCTGTGCAGTCTGCTATATATTCTTCTAATATGGACAAGTCAGAGCATGAACACATATAAACTAGATTTTGCATAAAACATGAGCTTAATATTATAGATAAAACTCATCCTGTTTGGGTTTTAAATTCATATATTTATTTTTGTAGTACCAGGAACCAAGGCAAATGTGTACATACCTAGCACCTGGAAAAGCAGCAGCCAGAGATCTCATCAGGCTTCAGCTCTGTGTGTTAGCAGCAGCAGGATTTTTCCAGCCACATATTTATATTCATGCACTAGGCTTTCAGTTTTCTCTGTGGTTGACCACGTCTAATTTTTTTTTATAATCCATAAGCCCTTATATAAGGCAGACTGTAACATTTGCATGTGAGAATTGAGACTTAGCATCAGACTTGCTGGCCACCTGCCACAGTTCTGTTTGGTAGCAGCCAGGCGTCATCCCTGAAGTGACAGCTGTCCTGGCTTCTATATGCTTGCTGCCCTGTCATGGTCCCTGGTGATGTTTATCACAAGCTGCAGTGCAAGTGTGAGGCTCCCTTTTTTTCCAAATTGGGCAACTCATTAGACAGAACACCCATAATCCATCTTGGCTGGAAAATATCACTAAATGCCCAAGAGAAACTCCTATCTAAAGCTATATTTAGACTGCAGGTTTAGCTAATGGGCCTAATATATTTCATCACTGATAAAACCCTGTGAAATCTTGTAGTGCTTCTTAAATCTTAAAGCAGAAGGACATAATAAATTCATGTTAAGCAGAATATTTATCCTCTGCATGAACAGAACAAAAAACATATATTGCACTATTTTTCTTACTTATCTGAATTTGAGCACATTGGCCTACCCCTAGTTTTCACACACACACACACACACACACACACACACACACACATTTAGGATAAGAATGAGGAGTTACTGTAGAACCAGTGAGGTATTGAATAAAGAGAAACAATTATTCAGTACATTTTCCATTGATGTCAATTCCCCTGAGCTAAGAAAGACACGAACCTGTTGTTTTGCTACAAACGCATTGCATTTAATAGACAGGATAAGGGTTCGAGTTATATCCGTTTGCACAAGGAACCACTACAGCCCTGAGCCATTGTATTTTCCCGTGGGCTTCTTCTGCCACCACAGGACAACATGTACACAGCTCCCCTCCCTGTCATCCCTCCCAAATGTTACCAGCCTTCCCTTCTTAGTCTATCAAGCCTGAAGGAGTCTTAACAGCTTCATTAGCTTGGGCCCTCAGAGACCTCAGGCCAGCAGTTGCAGAAGGGAACACATTTAGAGATTAAACCACTTTTGACCTAGCAATCTGAATAGTTTTATTTTGTAATGGGCTCCTAAAGTCTCATAAAAAGGAGGGCAGCTTTACAATATAATTCTCAGCTCTACATGGAGGAATATTCTCTAAATAGGAAAGTTTCATATCTCTGACCAGGTATTCTTTAGTGTGAAGGCAAGGAGAAAATTGTGTATTGGAGGATCACGATGTTGAGACTTGAAGCTTATGCCCTCCAGTTTTCCCTTAAGCATCCACAGCTCCTCTACAACTCATGACCGTCTGTGGAAACAATATCCATGGAAGCCAGCCAGGCCCATGAAGGGCCTCAAAGCCAAGTGGATGGCATTGTCCTGGAGTGGGAAGTTATAGGGGACAGAAAAGGGTAGTTGTAAGCAGATGCAGTCCTTATGTTACCCTAACACCTCTGCCTGAGACTTGGAGTCTTGATAAGAGGGGAGTCAGGGAACTTGGGGTACTACACTGTCTGAAACTCAAGACAAGTTAGCAAGAATGTGATACAGTGATCGTTTACTTCTCCTTTATCCCGCACAATCTAGGGAGGTGGACAAGATCAGATCTTTCCACAAAGGATGTATATCAGGCTTTCCAAGGGAAGGGGCCAGGCATGAGCATTTCAGAAGTCCTCCAGTTGAGTCCAGTGTGTATGCACTAAACTCAGATCTCTCAGATCTCTTCTCCGCTTCTGTGGGTAAGCTCTGGCAGGGGAGCCTCATCTTTGGCTATGTTGCCTTTCTCTGATCCATAGCCAGTGGCAGTGCCCAGGCAGAACTGGTGTGTTCTCCATCACTTCCCACCACTCAAAGGCCTCCTACCCTCACAGAGTCAAGAAAGGACTGAGAATAACAGGAGGGCTGCTAATAATTATGCTAGGACAACAGATACCAACCAGAGCAGTTCTAGGTAGCGGGATAATCACTCTAATGTTAGGTCACCCACCTGTGTCTTATAGTGGCTTTAAAAAAGATACTTCAAGCCCTTCTTTCAGTTTACTCCTTTCCTTCCTCAGTTAGATCTGAGACTTGTCATTTAACTGTCTGCCTTTGACCATATGTAAGAAAATGATCCTGTAGCAAAGTTTATAATAATATAACCTAACCTACCAATGACCATTATTTGATCTTTAAGAAGTCTAGACTTTTCTCTTTCTCACTTTAAAGTTTTAAGTGTTTTATTTCCACATGGGAAAATAAGGAGTATGTAGCTATTGTTTTTAAAATGCAATTTATTATATGACTTGCTCCAGTGGTTACTAACCACTGAGGTCTCCACCAGTATCCTCTTGAGAAGACATTTCATGAACTGTATGAAATTGCCCTCTCTGCTTAGGTTCCCTCATATTTTCTCAGAAAGTTAAGTAGGAAAGGCAGTGTTTATTTCCTTTGTGTCCATATGTTTACTATAGCATCTGTGACTTTAGAACACTGTTTTTAAGGGTAAGTCTCTGGGAAGCACAGGGAGCTTTGTAAATAGACATGGCCTTGTGGACGACCTAGAGTGTTCAGAAAGCAGGCAGGGATGACAGTCGGGAATGAAGAGATCCATAGAGCAGGATGCCCGAGTACAACTCGTTTTTACTTAGCCAGGAGTTGAGTGGCTTCTTACCATGTTTGCTAGGAGTCAAATAGAAATGGAGCCATTTGGATTCTTTAAGTATCTTGACTTCTAAGGACATCTGACGTAAAATAAAGATGCACTTAGTAAGAAAGTCACCTAAGTTCTTCCAACAGATTCCAAGTTCTTTGAAGCTACAGAAACCTCATGGCAGTGACTGTCACTTATGTCTAATAAAAAATCTAGGCCCATGTAGAGTGGTTTGGCTGCCTTATGTGTTGATATTAAGCAGATTTCTGAGTACTGAATTCTCAGAAACATGTTATCCCTGGCTCAGTTGATATAAAAGCAGTGGTTGTATTTGCATTGCCTGCTGCCAGCCATGTTGACTGGATGAGGGCAGAGGAGCTGCCTGGAGCCAGGCAAGCCTCCTTCAGAACTTCGTAGTAGCAGCCCACTTGTTCCCCTAGGTACCCAAGGGATGCTGAGTCTTAGATCTTAGGAGTTCAAAAGGAAGAAAAAATACACAGTTATCCTTCAGTTTTCATGGAAAGATCGGCTCCGTGACCCACCCCCACCCTGTGGATATCAGAATCTAAAGATACTCAAATCCTTTATAAAAATGACATTGTATTTATGTATTTCCTATAGTATCCCCTCCCTCATGTATTTTAAATCATCTCTTGGTGACTGGTAATACCTAGTACAAATTAAGTGCTCTATTAATAGTTGTTCTGCTGTATACATAGTGTGGGCACTGTTGACAAGGAAAAAAAATTATCCATGTTTAGCACAACTGCATTTTCCTCCCAAATATTTTTAGTCAGTGATCAGTTGAATCTCAGTATGTAGATAGAACCCAAGCACAGGGAGGGCCAGCTGAGTTTTATTTGTGAATTCCTGCCTCCATCCAGTAGTTCTTTAGGTGGAAAGACTTAATATTTTATTTCACAGAGATTAGGAGGTTCTCTGGACAGGTGGCCTCTTGCCAGCTGCTTTTCCTTTATCATACAGGATACTAGATTCTCCTCTAAAGCATTGTGGCCAGCCTCCTCCCTCACTTGAACTGTAGACTGGTAAATGGTTCTAACCCAGCTGCACTATCAATTTTGTTGTAAAACACAAAATTCAGCCAGTTCCCATGTGGAAATACCTCACTTGGGGCACACGGGCAGGATCGCCCCACTTCTTTCCTGTGCTCTCTGCACAGACAGGAAGTGGCGATGCGATGCGTCATCCTCTTTCCTGACCACCAGCTTTTCTCTGTTGCTGGTGCCCTGTCTGTGTTCTCCATCATCCGGGAGCAGTGGGAGTCTGTGGATGGTGAGGAAGGAAGTTCCTCTTGGTTTCTGCAGGCTGTGCATTGGGGGATTAGCAAAACTGGGCTGGTTTGAAAATTGTTGGGCTAAACTTTCTCATTTTTCAGGAAGCACTAATTAACAATAGAGGGCAAAGCTGAGATGCATATTTCAAAACTCCTTCTCAAGAACTTGGGTTATTGGTTATCTGTAGTAATATTCTTATTCAAGGAAGAACCCCACTAAATTCCAAGTAATTGCTATTATAAGTATTCTAAAAAATGTGTCAGTCTTCTTACATACGAATTTTCACAATGACTTTATTATGACATAAGAATATTTAAGACCAACTGAAATAACCACTTAGAAAATGAATGATGAGGGGCTGGGGAGATAGCTTAATAGAATAAGTGCTTGCATGGCAAATGCAAGGACCTGAGTTCAATATCCAGTCCCGCAAAAAAAAAAGGAAAGAAAGAAAGAAAGAAAATGAATGAAGACTCAGGAGTCTTGGTTTCACCAAATAAATAGACAAAGCATGTTTAACTCAGCTCAGATTTGTTAGCCTGGGCTTGATAAAATATTTTAAAAGCAATGGAGATGAGTTTGCTTTATCACTTGGAGAATTTTTTCACTAACCACAGAATTTTAAAACACGGAAGATGGGATGAACTCAGTGTGGAGGTTTCCTGGGGAGGGACTGATCATCTTGATTTGCATTCATTTGTTTCACCAGTTGCAAGGAGTGAGGAAGCTCTTGGCCTTGCTGTCTTTCCAGGCTAGAAGGAATTGGGCTTGTTGATCTTTTAGTCTCCCATCAGCCACATTGATATTGGAATTTTTCCCCTCTCTGCTTAGGTATCTTCATACTTTCTTGGAAAATTAAGTGGAAAAGATAGTGCTTCTTTCCCTTATGCCATCATTTTTACTGTACTCAATCTGTGACTTTAGGAGCACCAGTGTTTAAGGGTAAGTCTCTGGGAAGCACAGAGAGTTTCTTAAATGGATAAAGCCCTTTTGAGGACCTGGAATATGTAGGGGGGAAACAAGGGAGTGGGGGTTAGGGACGAAGGGAGTCTGTGAAGTGGGATGTCCTAGGATAACTAAGCTTTTACTTGTGCAGAGCCTACTTGCATTTTGGGAATTAGGAAAAGAAAGCTGCTTGAGTCTTCAGTTTATTATAAAATTACGTAGACCAGTAATCTTGTATTCTCAATGGGAAAAACGAAGTATGCTTTAATATTATACAGGACTATCACGCAGCATACAGCTTTTTAATCGCAATGTTTGTTTTTATTTTTTCAAGGCAGTTTGAGCTTAGGAGTTACACTTGTTAAGTGTGAATTTTTGCTGTTTATTGATGTCCTGACTCTGAACATCTGTCATGTAAGATAAGAAAGCACTTATCAGGTTGTCTCATGCACACAGTCAACTGCAGGGTAGCTAGGCTGATTACTTACAGAGAGTAAATGCTCAATATGTTTATCTGCTGCCATTATTGCTAAGGATAAATGTGGTGAGTGCTATGGGTAGCATATAAAGGTAAAACTAAATTTCTCTGTAAATGTAGATACTGCACTGTGGGAAAATCTACCTACTCACTTATTAACATCTTATTAATTGAGGCACCTGTCCAAGACAGATAAACATGTATGCTAGAGATTAGAATATTGGCTGCCCTTCTCCCCAACTACCAAGGTCAACTATATAAAGATCTGTTTATGAGGCACTTGCTACTGGTAAGACAGTCTGCCAACTCTGTGTGTGGAATAAGGAAATGAGCTGTGCCCTTCCTTTCTTATCATCACAGAGGCCTAAAGTATCTGACTCAGTGCATCTTACTAGCAACCATGTCAGTCACAGAAGGCAGAGCTTGCTGAGTCCTGCACAGAGTCACTTGCTGGCGATCACAGGTACTGAGTGCCCAGTTGGACCTGCCCTGTCGCTCCTGGCTTTGGTTCTGTTTTCACAGTGCCAGATGCTCTCACATGCAGGGGTACTTTAAAATGTAATGGATTTACAGATCCATAGTACAGTAAGTTGAACAGATCAGTTCAACTGGCCATTGGCCACTGCAAACTTAGTTTGTTACAGTTTCTAAGAGAGAGGGCAGCCTACACACAAAAGCACCCATCGTAGAGAGCTACACAGGGCAGTCCCCAAGTTGGTTATGATGAAGAAAACAGGGAGGAACTATGGGCAGGAACCTTGCTTATTGTTTCGCTGGGAAGCAAGGAGCAAAGCAGGTAAGGCACTTGGCATTGTCTGGTCTGAGTAATTTTGGCATGCTCTGGGGTTGGAGGCTCCCTAGGAGTCTGGCACCTGAGGCTCTAGGCTGATCAGGCCAGGTTAATCATGACCCAGAGTGTGAAACTGGCAGAGAAGATGAGTGGGGTCTATACTCTGGACTGGTTGATTGGTACGGGGAACGTTGGTAGCAGTGAGTCGTTTACCATGTCTAGGAACTGGCTTACCCAGGTCAGCAAGGCCCCAGATACCAATGGCATCAAACACATGAACACAGATGTAATGCATGTTGTGGTGCCTTTGATTTCAGTCTAAACATCTTCAGTACGCTGCCAAGAGGGCCAGCTTCTCTTCACTAGGAGAGTGTGTGTCTGAACCCCAGGCTGAGCCCCTCCCTCAGCCCCACACCTCCATTTCCAGTGTACTCCTTGGCCATTCCCCTTTATGTCCTGCAGGATTCACAGTGCAGAACTCAATTTCTTGCCCTGCTCCCCCAAAGTTATTAATCCATCTGTTCCTGTTTCAGTTAATGGAAGAGCACTGCACCTATCTGCTTAGGCTAGATGGTGTCCTGGCACACACCTGTAATTCCAACATTTGGGAAACTGAGGCAGCAGAACTGCCATGACTTTGAAGCCAGCTTGAGTTACATAGTAAATTCAATACCAGCCTGAAATACAGAGTGAGACCCTTTTTCAAAATCCAACAAACAGCTCTGCCAGCCTCAGTGCCTTCTCTTTCCTCCTCTTCGCTGTACACAGTGTGTCCCCAAGACCTGTGTCCTACCTTAACAGTGTGCTGTGACAGGAGTGTATTTGCCTATGTAACATTCTCTTCAGCTTTCCATGAGCCCTCAGCCTCTGCTGGTCCTGTATACCAGTGATATCTTTTAATGTCTCTACATCATGCCTGTTTAAAAGCCTTGGCCAGTTTCCTGGTGATTACAGGCTCAAGTTCAAAATCCTTGGCCCGGCTTATAGGGGAGTCACCCATAGTGGCCTTGGTGATTCCCAGTTCTTAGCTGGCAAACCACCTTTCTTTCTACCCAATAAAAGCCCATTTCCTCTAAGGCCATGGTCATGTGTCACTGTCTCTTTCTCATTCTAATCACTTATTTTTCCATGCACATCTCTTTGGTGCTTTTGAGTCCACCTCCATTACAGGAATGATCATATTGTGTCTTAGCTACTCTTTACATACTTTTTTTTTTTATCACTTCTTAATCATCATTCATTAAGTCTTTATTGTTTGCCTTACAGTAGGTATTTGCCAGGCACTGAGTATGCAGGAAGAAGCAAATCAAATCCTGTCCTCAAGTATCTCATAGAATCGGAATCAGAGAAGTAATCAGGCAAACTTGTGATTGTCTGATTGCCATTAAAATAGAATACCTGACATAGTAAGTGTGTAAGCAGGGTCTTCACCAGGAAGCACCAGGAAAAGCTGGGGATTAGCATCATAGGATGAGGCTGAGCTTACCAAGAAGCGGCTGAAGGGAGAAATAAAAAGGCTGGAGGTTCAGCAGCTCTGAACATAAGATGTGGTAGTGATGAAGGAACATGCTGAGTCAAATGAATGGTGGGGCAGGCCCTTCCCCTACCCTTTGCTGGTTGGTGTTCTTGTGTTTCTCAGTGGCTCAGGGGAGCAGACAGCCAGACACAACTATCCGGGTTTCCAAAGGTTTATTAGGTTCAGTGAGGGAAATATTTACATAGCTCATCTGTCACCTGAACCCAAAACTTACAGACTGCTGTTCAAAACCGGATGTAGACCTGTGTTTCACACAGCTGTACTCTTCACAGCTTAGAAGTAGCATATTATTACTGGAATTTGAGACAATTTCCAAACCTTTTTTACTGAGAGTTTACTATATTAGTAGGCCTTCAAAAAATTCTTTGGTGGAGTGCCATAGAAATATGAAACTATCCCTAGAGCCCCAGACTGCCTACCTCTGTGTTATCTGTCAAGCTGTCTTTGGATCCAGGTAACCCTCATCAGAGTTCTGCTCTGCCCCTATTAGTCGGTACTTTTTCTGCAGGAAATTATTTAACTTCTTGGAACTTTGCCTTTTCTCTTCATAAAATACAAGAGCTTACCTGACGGGGTTGGTAGGAGGCTGAAAATTACTTAAATATCTGTGACATAGTAGAGGGCAGAATCCCTAGCATGTAATTACTAAGTAGGAGGAGCTTAGTTTAGTGAGTTGTATTTATTATTAAATTCAA
The DNA here is from genome assembly GCA_004027025.1 of Myocastor coypus. Lineage (NCBI taxonomy): Eukaryota > Metazoa > Chordata > Mammalia > Rodentia > Myocastoridae > Myocastor > Myocastor coypus. Next base: position 41,021 of record PVJA010009386.1, read on the forward strand.
ATAACTTCCGTCTGGTTCTTCTCTGAGTTGAAAAGATGTCTTAGTTGATGCCTAATTATCAGTGTTTGTGAAATGAAGCAGCATTGAGAGAAATGGGGTTAGGGAAATCTGATCAGTGCCCTTTCTTCTGTTTGTTGTCCAAGTATGTTTTATTAAATGTTGCTACAATGCTTTTTAAAACATCACATCGCATGAGATTGTAGGGAAGGCAAAATAAATGATGGAGATGTTTGACACGTTGTCCTCTAACTCTTTTGAGTTGAATGCCACTTTGTTTAATCAGCTAAGGATGCAGCAGTTTCTCTCTGTACATTTGTCAAGTTCTATATTTGAGGTTGACAGCCTTGCTTGAAATACTTCAAGTAAAATCTTTTTTTTTTTTTTTTTTTTCTTTTTGAGACAGGGTCTCCCTATGCAGTGCAGGCTGGCCTTGAGCTCACTTTTGTAGCCCAGGCTGGTCTCGAACTTGCACCGATCCTCCTGCCTCAGCCTCCCGAGTGCTGGGATTATAGGCGTGTGCCACCATGCCCGGCAAAATCGTGTTTTTAGTCCTGACATCAATTCTTACTTCTGCGGGGCTGTTTGCTACGTCTGCCTATTTCGATGAAGCAGTTCTGTGTTTAGTTTGGGGCTGTTAGTTATGACTGAGCTCAGCTGTAACATTACAGTTGGATAAGTGGTTCTGCTCAATTTGCATCTTTTTGGTTTATGGCTCACCTGAGCTTTACAGCACACATCTGTGTTGATTAACTTAACTGTTGAAAAGATTCCTGCTTTGCGGGGATTGGAGTGACCATTTACATGTTTATAAGGAGTTTCTAGAAGTAGAAATAAAGATCCATGCAGAAAACCGTCACTCCCTTTTTTCTTTTTACAGTTAACACTGCCATTCTCTGGGTGAAAAGAGGAACTAAGATGTGTCACGTACGTGTACCGACTCCCCACCATGAGTGTAATCATTGTGTACTGCATTCGTGTACTAAAAAAATAAAAGGCATATTATTTCTTAAATTCCAGAAAAGGACTCATTCTGTGATGTACTTCTGTCATATCGTGCTTTCTTCTCATCTACCCTTCTAGGAAGAATGTTGGTGAAAAGCACAGAAACCAGTGACTTTTCTGGCTGTGGGGTTTCCCTGAAGAAATCCGAGCAGTGGGACCCACCACGCCCATCCTCTCTGTTCGCGGCACACGCTCCGAGTCTCGAGCATGCGTGGTGTGACTGGTGACGATGCACCCGGGGTTCTCTGAGCTGGCCTGGAGGGGCACGGGAAGGATGGGAGAGAGCATGGAGCAAACGTTTCCCACACTGAACCTCAGAACTATGATCCTCTAAGGAAAGCGCTACTTGAAGAAGAGTCGCATGGCTTCTCAGGGATTTTGTTTTCTGTGCACATATAAGCCATAGTTACAGTACAGGTGGCAGTATTTAGGGCCCTTCGGTTTCAGTTCTGTTCAATATGAAAGAGGTATCAACCTACATTCATTGCTGTTCCGTAACTAGTATAAGATATGTATATGTTTATCTTTATTTTTATAATACGCAAATACCTTTAAATTTATACAGTTTGAAGCTTCTAGCATCGTTTAACACTGGGTGCAATATTTTGCATGAGAACTGTGCCAAGATGGGGCTGATTTCTTATTTTAGTGTAAGACATTTTTGCTCCTTTTTTATTCTTTAATATGCCTTTTCAGTTTAGAAAGAAAACAGTGAAATAACTCTCAGCCCATAGATTTAATGTTGATTTGTAGAGGCAATGAGCCAGCCAGTAAGGAACAGGATCCTGCTACATGTGCTTCAGTCCCATTTGTTCATTATTGCGCCTGTTTGTAAGTTAGTGGGCCAAGGGCAGGATTGTTCCCGTTTTCTCCCTACCTGTCACTACTGCAGGGCAAAAACAGAGAACTCTGGAAGGCCAGAATTGGACAGAAAGTCCATGAAAAACCCAAGTCTTTCAATAACTTAAGTCATCAAGAGTCACTTTTGACTCAAGCTAGGGGTTCTGCAAATATGCATCATGCTTTTCTACAACAGGGTCCAAAGAGTACCAGAGTGCTTCGTGGACCCTCTACACCTGGCTGTGGGACGTTGTGTTGAAAGGCACCTACTTGGGGAGCCCACCCCACACTGGCCATTTATTCCTGCAGAGCCACTTAGTATACAGTTTAGTATCAAGAACAGGTAAAACCCTTGTTTTTGAAATCTTTAGGAGGTAAGTCATAAAAAGCAAGGCCAGCGAACTGCTTTTCAGTCTCCTACTTGGGGTTAAACAGTGTCTGCTCTAGAAGTAGTGCACCCTTTGAAGAATTCAGAGACTCTGTTTACATCTGCCTCCTCTACATGCAGATAGAAAATGTGTATAACTAACCGTTTCTCACTGGTGTCAGACAAGAAAAGCGACTCCCCTGGAATTACTCTATCACTTCATTTATAAAGTATTGAATCTGGGAATGCCATGAGACCCTAAGTCTTCACATATTTTAAAAGAATAAGTGGCTGCATTTTGAGAAATCTTAGTTGATTTTTATAACAAACTTTATGCTCCAGAAGTTAACTTCACTGACTCCAAAGCCCAGTTACATGAGTATGATTTCTTATGATCTTAAAATCAAGTGGGATCAGACTATTTTTCTGTTTTTTGTACTTGAATATAGCACCTCAAGTTTTAGATTCATTTTCCTTTTAGAACACAAGTCACAGTTCTCCTGTTTGTGCTTGGGTGCGTGTGTGTGTGTGTGTGTGTGTGTGTGTGTGTGTGTGTGTGTGTAAATATAAACTGAATGTCAACATTTAATTGTGTTATGGACCACCAAATTGTTAGGCAATAAGATTTTTTTAATTGGCATGAGAAGATCATGTACATTGACCGATTATGCCCAGTCTGGATAAAGGCATTCAAATGTGTGACTTTGGGCTCCCTACCCAGAAGGCCATGCCCCTTTGGGTGACATAGCCTGCAAAGTATTTGCTATTTTCATGAACATCAATGCTCATGTTCTTAGTGTTTGCTGTTTTCTCACATGTGATGTTTTACATTGTCATCTGAACCCTGGAGAAGCAATGTAAGAGCTAAGCTTGGTACTGACTGTGTTTTGGCCTAAGAGTTGGCATGATCAAGGGTCTGGTGACCACAGTGAGCTCCAGAAAAGCCTGAGAACTTGTTTCAGTATGGGGAGAGGGTGGAGATGCAGAAACACTCTACCCTTCAGGAGTTTTTGACATCTATATAGGAAATTCCATTTTCTCTTTCAGTACCCAGGAAGATTCAACAATCAGCAGAGGCTAACAAGCAATTCACTAAGCACAAGAGGAATTTTTTTCCAATCAAGGAGTCCCTTGCCTCTCAAACAAATATCCTCCAAGTTTGTTACAGTTTCTATTCCTGCAGCTTGTGGTATCAAAGCCACTTCCTGGAATTATAAAAATGCTGCCTGAATAAATGTTTCCCCCTTCTAAGAAAAAAAGAAAAATGACAGCATTCATATTGGATACTTGTGTAGTGGACTCTTTTGAAAGAATAAAGAGGAAAGGGACTGATGTAACTCCTGATGGCATGTGTTGTTTTTTGTGCCACAATCTGTGAATTGTAATTGTAGTTTCCCAGTTTGTTGTCATAACCAGATAGAATTTTTTTTAAAAAAAGGAAAAAATTCAATAAAAATATAATGAAATGTCTAAGCAATGATAGTCCTAGAGTTTAGTTATTTCTGGTTTTGTTTTTAGTAGTTCAGTTTTATTAGTTCAGGAGTAACTATTTTATATCTTTAGTTCTTAAGTTTGAGATATGGAAGGCGGGGTCTACTTGAAAGTGTTGCCGATTTTCATGTCAGTGCTCACATTTTTAGTATCTGCTGTTTTTTAACACAAGATGTTTTATGTTGTCCTCTGAACCTGGAGAAGCAATAAGCTATATAAGAGCTTCTGTTTGGGGATTAAGTCCTCAACAGGAAGACTCAAGAGTCCTAGTTTTAAGCTCTGCCCTGGGACACTGGCTCTGTCTGTCTCTCGGGGCTGGGGATCAAGTCCACGGTGTCAAACATGCTGAGAAAGTGTTCTGCCCCTGAGCTACATCTCCAGCCCAACACAAGCTCTGTCTTTAAATCAAACTTTTTTTTAGTGAGCTACTGTGTTCCTAAATCAAAGCTTAGGAATCCATGATAGCTCTAGCAGTTCCCTTTCCTGCTCTGTCTTCAAAGGGCTCTTGGCAGGACTCCCGCCACTGCGTTGGAGTTATTGTCCCAGTACCCTCTGATAGGGACCTGGTCAGAGGTTCTGTATCTCCTGATTTTCAAAAAAGGCCAGATGAGAAGAGGCAGAGAGGAAAAGACTGAAACTGCTTCTTATAGAGGTATAGCATCCCAGGAAAGATAAGCCCTCCCTTGAGCCACGTGCTCTGTGAACCAGGAAAGAAAGAGCCTTCTCAGACCAGGCAGGGGCCTGTTGTAAGACTTTGAGAAATGTAGCTAGAGCCTCTGGGTACCCTTCATTCACACGTGGCTCCATCAGTGGACAGATTAAAACACTTGGTGGTCCGAGTTTCAGAGAGTAGTGTAAAAGGTGTGCCTCACAAGCACAGCTCCTCTCACAGCTGTGTCCCAATATTGAGCCCAGTGCCACTGCTGGCCCCTTTGTTAGAGAGAGCACAGTGTGCGCATAGGTCACCAATGCAGTTCTGGCTTCTCTTTACCAGCATACTCAGAGGTCTGGGGTATCCAGCTTGGTGATGTTACCCTTGCCTGCTGTTGGCCGAGGTCCTAGGTTCCTTGTAAAGAAAAAGGGAGGAGGAAGGGAAGGAATGTTACTTTAAACTTTCGGATGCTAGGCACGGAAGGCAGGCACAGTCACACATAAAGGTCACACATAAAGACAGATGCAGTATTGGTGGCAAAAATGACAGATGCCTTGTCTGCCAGGTATGGTAGCACATGCCTGTTACCCCAGCACTCTGGAGGCTGAGGCAGTATAATGAGGAGTTCAAGGCCAGCCTAGACTGTGCAGGGAGACCATGTCTGAAAAAAAAAAAAAAAAAAAAAAAGATGCATTATTTATCAGAGCTGTTACTCCCTTTCAAGGCTGTTTCCCCTTCCTCTTGCTCCTTGCGAGCCTTTGAAATAGGCTCCAGGTTTACTGACTGAACTTTGACCTTAGGATCCCTGACACACCAAGGCTGCTTTTATTGTGAGTCTCTATGTCCAAGGTGCTTGTTCCTGTGCCTGCTTGTGTCCCTCTGGGACCTGCTAAAATTACTGCTGCACTGCCTGGGGAGAGAGTCAGATGGACTACATGAGGTTTTCAAAAGCACAGTTGAAGAAAGCATTCCTGATCACAGAGCCAGATTTGAGAATTTGTACGATCTCTTGAGGCAACAAATGCCCCTTTATTTTTATAAGCCTGCAGTACATTTTAATGACCTGAATGCCATTCTAGAGAGCCTAATGAAGGTCCCCAAACTGCTTTTGGGACATTTGTGACTCCTGAGATGCTGGCATGTGCCGCTTCACTGACACCAAGCAAGTTTGTAAAGTGTTTTGTTCAGTAGAGCTGAGGAGTCATTTCTGCAGGACTTTTAGGCCCATTTAGATGCTTGCATAAGGGAGGGATTTTTAAAAGGGCAGCCTATCTGTGTGGGCCTGGGTGTGAACCGCAGCCTCCTAGCCGCTGGAGTGCAACAGAATGCCTTCTCTTCCACATTGGTACAGCAGGTAAGAGCCCAGGCTGCAGGATGCCTTGCGCAGCCCTGACACCTCCATCTGCTCATCTCATGCCTCTGTATACTGCTGTGTAAAGCAGTGGGAACAGTCTACTTCATATACCTACTATGACTACTAATAGGACACCTTGTATAAAGTGCTTAGAACAGTAAGCAATGACTAAAAGTAAGCTCTCTATTTCACAATTCTTTTTTTTAATAAAGCAATATATGCTCAAAACCTTTACTAGTACCTTGTTAAAATCTTAATTCATTTATTTTTCCTGTATTTTATTGAGAGAGCTTCTCACTATGCAGTTCAGGCTGACCTTGAACTCACTTTGTAGTCTAGGCTGGACTTAAACTTGCAGCAGTCTTCCTGCCTCAGTCCCCTGAGTGCTGGGATTACAGACAAGCACCACCGCTCCCAGCCACCAACAGCTTTGACAGCTTTTGTTTCATTATATTTATGAATTGTCTATTTGCACTAATGATAAAGTGATTTGCTTTTAAAGTGAATATAGTCTAAGAGGGATACTACTTACTTTGGTGCTGGGGATGTGCTTAGGGCCTTTCACACTAAACAAGCACTCTACCCCTAAGCTACACCCTCAGTGTTCGGAAGAGATAGTTGAAAGTGTATCAGCAAGAAAAATGTTCGGTAAGTGCGGGTTCTAGATAAACACAAACATCAGGAGGGTATGGCAGAAATTATGAAACGGGTCTGAATATATGGGAAGCACAGAAGAGAATGTCTGAGATTACTAGTTGAAGCATTTCCACTGGTTCACTGCAAACATGGGGAGACAGAGTGATCTACCTGGGTATGTCTAAAGGATCCCAGTGCTCTTCAACATACTTTTCCCAGTTTTAAGTTTTTGCCCAAAATATACAAAAATTCTATGATAAAATTATTGTCCTAAATTTTAAAGATAAAGTAAATTATGCTTTAAATTATCTTTAAATTCAAAGTTAGTTATCTTTAAATGTTTCAGTACAGAGATTTTTTTACATATAAGTACAATTTTGAAATGTTGGGGAAATTATGACTTGTGTGAAAACTTTAACATTATTTACAAGGCAGGTAAATGTTCCTTGGACTGTTTTACTGAGGTAAGACTAAGACAGTGAACTCACCTGCTTCACATATTAGAAATAAGAACAAAATCTTGCTGTGCAGTGTTCATGGAAGAGAACAAATTGCTGAGGTTTACTTTATGCTCAATACTTGAGAAACCATTGCATGAAAAAAAGCTGGGTGCTGGTCGAGTGCACCTGTGTCCAGGGCTGTGGAATGTTGTGCAGTATGTTCACTCTTGCCTCCTTGATGGCACTCCAAGGCAGCCACAAGTGGGACATCCAGTGGCCAGAAAAGAATGCAGTGGAAACTCTCCCCAGGACAACCTAAACCATCTAGGGAAAGACACAGTCATTTAAAATCTCTAGAAATTTTTCTAATGAGAGCCAATAGAAAAACTTTCAAAGAAAGATAGTTAACCTTTCCTAGTTTCTTAGGCTGTGTGTCCATGGAATTGGCAATGGATCAAAAACATAAAAAAGAAGTAAGTGTGCCAAACACATACAGACCTTTATCTTGTCCCAAGCAGTAGCAATTTGTTTAGCATTTACGTTGCATTTGGTAGTACAGATAGTCTACAGTTAAAATTTACACGAAGATGTGCATAGGTTATATCCAAATACTATGCCTTTGTATGTAAGTAACTGGAACACTTGTGTACTTCATTATCAGGGTGGATACTGGAGCCAATCCACAGTGGAAATTAAAGGGTGAATATGCTAAAGATTGCTAAGAACAGCCAGTGTCAGTAGCATCTGTGTTATTCTTCCTTCCTTTCCCTATAATGTCAGGTTGTGGAGATTTCACTTTGGGCCCTTTACTCTGAACAAATATGGCCAAGTAGAGATTTCTTCTTCCCTCATTTCTCTTCATGTTGGGAGGTGGGATGCTGGCATTTCTTATGCTCCCCAGCTCCTTGTTGAAGAGAGACTGGCTAGGAGGACTATATCCCCTTTTGCTTGTAAGGTAGAGGCTCCATGGCCAGAGGGCATGCTAGGAGAGCGGAGCCAAGTCAACCTCTCCAGAGCCCATTTGTAGAGCCAAAGTGTCATTCTCACCTTCAGGACCAGTGTTGGGACCCAGGCTTTGTCCAGGGGAATGACAAGCTTGGAAAGAGAGATCTGAGCTGTGCCTATATCTGTAGAGTGTCTTCAAACACAGTAGAGACCTTGGTGAAGAGCAGTAGAGGAGGCACAGCCGAATGGTGCAGGTGAAGCTACACAGCAGGCTAAAGTTAACCAGGAAGGAGCTCAGAAGAGAGAAGAGCACCTCTGAGATCGCAGATGATGCTGAGGATCAGGAAGGCACTGTAGATGCACTAGGCCATCCTTAGCCATGCAGGGCCTATCCTGGTAGAATGTGGAGTGGTCCAGAAACAATCCAGAGCTGCATCCACAGCAGTCCAGGCAACACAGGAGACTCTTGGCACCAGGGACTTGTCACAAGCCTGCGAGCAAACACTGGTTGGAAAATAAGATCTGACAAGCCAGGAGCAAATCCCAGGAAGCCTTTACATGCTAAAATCACACTCAGTCTTGCAATCTGGAACGCTAAGTGTGGATCCAGGGCCAAGCCCTCTCTAGAGTGATGAGCAAGGGAACTCCAGGCTCCATGTCTCTAGATGAATGTCGAGCTGAAAGTTGTACTTAACTGCAGTGTGATTACAAACTCCAAGCTCCATTCACAGCTAACAATAAAAACTGACAAAGGAATGTGAGCCCAGCATTTGACCAGTAAGTGACTAACTCAGGCCCTGAGGGACCTCTAGTGTAGCTAAAATGTAAAAACAAGAAAACTCAGATCAGGAACATTAATGAACTCCAGTAAAGAGCATTGCATAGGTAGTGATAAAAACTTCCCCAGTGCGTATATCCACACTATTTTTTTTTTATTGTTGTTGTTAAACCGCATTTATTTATTTGCATTATGGCCAGCTCAGCCTTTTTGGGGGGGGGGGTTGCAGGGCTGGCACAGCATGTGGTGCTGGGGACCGAACCGCGGTCCCTGAGGTTGCCTAAACTTTCCTAGGCAGGTGCTTTAGACGGCTGAACCTTCTCACTGACCCTGCACTATTCTTTACCCCTCTGTGATAGTCACATAACGAATTTACCTAGCAAGGTGTTTCTCAGAACATAGCCCTAGTGCTGAGAGACTCGAGACTGTATTTGACAAGAAGACCATGGAGGAGGCAGATGGAGCAAAGCAGTACAGAAATAGTCACTGTCTGCGCTGGGTCAAAAGCTTGCCCAGCAGTCGGGAGAGCCTGTGTTCAATCCCCAGCAATGCAAAACAAAAACCCAAACCTTAATTCAACTCATTTACTTGACCACTTCAAAGAACTCAGGTACATAGTTGTTTATTGCAAAGGATACAGATGATGAGACGCCTGGGCAATGTACAGGCAGGGTTTATGTATCCTCTAAGGCAGCGGTTCTCAACCTGTGGGTCGTGACCCCGGCGGGGGTCGGGCGACCAAAACACAGGGGTCACCTAACGCCATCGGAAAATACAAATTTAAACCCATGCTATGCCATGGTGAAATGTTATTTATTGGAATTAGTAATAAATATTTCTCAACATATAATTAAAGATTGTTTTTGTGATTAATCACTATGTTTAAATTATGTTGATTTGTAGCAATGAGAATACATAATGCATAGCAGGTATTTACCTTCCGAATCATAACTGTAGCAAAATTACAGTTTTGAAGTAGCCACCAAAATTATTTTTTGATTTGGGGTCACCGCAACATGAGGAACTGTATTGTGGGGTCACGGCATTAGAAAGGTTGAGAACCACTGCTCTAAGGCCTCCCAGGAGCACCCTGCTCTACAGGAACTGCCCTGTTTTCTGCTATCCAGAAACTCTCTGGACTCTGTGCTTGTGAGTATTTATGGAAACATCACTGCAGGGGTGTGACTGAAGCACGTACAAATGTGTCACGATGTGACTGGACAGGAAGGTTATGATCCAAAGTGAAGACTGAGTGGAGAAACCCAGCAAGGCCGGTATGTTTCAGCATTCTTATTACTCTGTGCAACATTCCTCCTTCCAGGGTTTGGGGCAGGATCTGTCTGGGAGGGGAGGGTATTATGACTTATCAGAAAGGCAAGGGTCACAGAATTTCTTTATAGCAAGCACCAACACAGAAAGGAAAGAGAAGCTTTACAGAGGTTTTATGACCCATCTTGCAGCAAGAAAGTCTCTAGTTTCTATGATTGGCTACCAGAGAGGACTATAAGTCAGGAACAAAGACAGGTATCTTAACATCACAATTCCCTAACTCTTTCTATGATAGTTAGGGCTAGGTGATCAGACTAGACAGGAAGCACATTTGTACCGAAATCCGTATCCCTGCCGAATATACATACAAAAGTCCAAACAAAATGGTATAAAACTGGATTCAGCATCACATAAGGAATAGTGTATGCCACAACCAAATGAGAAGTGTCATACATGTGCAAGGTTAGCTTCACAGTCCAAAATGAATTTGTATAGTACATTGTATCAATGAAATAAAAGGTTAAAACTATGCATTTATCTGTAATTTTCTGAGAAAAGCTAACATTCATAATAGAAAACAAATGAGGTAGTGAGTTAAAAAACAAAAATCAAATTCCATGGGAAATATTTCAAAGAATCAACAATTGGAATCTCATCTTTTTGAAAGGTTTTTGCACATCACAAATTGGGAAAAAATAGCGGACTGTCCTTCAGACAAAGGATTCCTATCTAGAATGTATAAGGAATTTTTAAAAAGTCAGGCCTCCAAATTCAAAGACCCAACCCAAAAATGGTTATCTGAGATAAATATGCACTTCACAAATGAAGAGATACCAATGGCAAATATCTGAAAAAAAAAATGTTCAACATCACTGGTCATTTGAAAGATGCAAATTAAAACAAAGCTGAGACATCATCTGAAACTAGAAAGAATGGTTATCATCAAGAAGTCAACCTTGGGGCCCAGCGGGATGGCTCAGTGGTCTGGAGTGCCTCTTTGGGAGGGCTTGCGCGGCTTCAGGGACCACGGTTCGATCCCTGGCACCACATGCTGCACCGGCCCTGCTCTCGGGGTGGGCTGAGCTGGCCATGGAAATGTGTGCATAGGCAAGCAAAGGTTCTGAAACAAGAAAAAAATAAAATAAAATAAATAAAATAAAGAATTAAAAAAAAAAAAAAAAAAAAGAAGTCGACCAATATCAAAGGCTTGAGAAGCTGAAGGGGAGAAGAAACCCTTTTCCACTGTTGCTGGGAGTGCAGGCTGGTGTAACTATTATGGGAATGAGTATGGTGATTCCTAAAGCTAACGTTGGAGGTCCCATTCAACCCAGCTATTCCCCTCTTGGATATTTTTCAAAAAGAACTGAAATCATCATACCACAGAAATATATGTGCACCCATATTTATAACAGTGCAATTTATCATAGCTAATTCTTTAAAACAACCCAAATGCCCGTCAACTGAGGAATGGATAAAAGAGATATGGTATTTTTACACAATGGAGTATTACTCAGCTGTAAAAAAAGATAAATTTGAGGCTTTTGTAGATAAATGGATGCAACTCGAGGCTATATTGGTAAGTAAAATAGATCAGACACACATGTGCAAACATCATGTTGTTTCTCTACTATGAGAACCTGAAAGAGTAAATAAAATTAGAAAGGTACAATAAACACTATGAGAAGGAAATAATTTATTCAATGGGAAGGAAAAGCTGGGATGAGAAAAGGGACAAAGGAAAGAAGGGAAAAAGATGTATTTAGGCATACATGCAGGATAATTTGGATAACTGTACTGCCCATTTCTGGTGGTGTCTTGAAAGAAGCAGTTAATGCTTAAAATATTTTATTTTATTCTTATTACTGTTTTTACTTTGAATTTCTTATAACATTTTTTGTTGTTTTGTTTTTTCTTTAAATCAATCTTGAACATTTAGATCTGGTAACCTAAACAACTAATTGAAGATAATATCATATAATACAGTAATCATTATTGAATTCCTATTTTGTTTAGTGAAAATTTTTATCATTTCTTTTTTGTTTGTTCGTTCCTGTTTTTGATACATAGTTTATTATACAGTTCTGACTCATAGTGATCCTTCTGTCTCAGCCTCCCTAGTCCTGGGATTACAGGCATGAGACACCACACCCAGTTCTGGGGCTGGCATGGCATGCAGTACTAGGATCAAACTCAGGATTTTGTACTTTCCAGGCAGGTGCTTATTCCACTGAGCTATCTCCCCAGCTCAGAAATTTTGTATCACTTCTAATGCTTTTTTTTTTTTTTTTGCCTTCATGTCCTGGGATTAGATAATAATAATAATAATAATAATAATAATAATAATAATAGTAATAATAATAATAGTAATAATAATAATAATAATAATAATAAAACTTGTGGATATTTGGAAAACAGTTTGGCAGCTTCTTAAAATTTAAACCAAAAGTTACCTTATGATCAAGTAATTCTCCTTAACTCCAAGCTTATACTAAAAAGAAAACAAAACAAATATCCACTCAAGCACTTGTCCTTGAATATTTGTGGAATGTTATTCATACTATTCCAAGAGTCAAAACAATGCAAATATAGTTCCATTGAGAAATAGATAAACTGTGGTATATCTATAAAATGGAATATGATTTGGCAGTAAAATGAAGTACTGACATATGATATCCCAAATTTGAATGAGCCATCAAAACATTATGGTACGTAGCATAATCCAAGTGCAGAATACTTCATATTAAAACTTTTTATTTAAACTATAAAAAGTAGAATAGACAAGTAGAGAAAGACAGGGGATTGTCATGGATGGAGGAAGGGGAAATGGAGAATAACTTTTCGTGGTTCAGACATCCTCTAGAGAGAACAATAGTGTTCTACAATTAGATTGCATCGATAGATTGTCTTGGGAGCTATAAAAATTATTGAATTATACTCTTTGAATGGGTAGAGTAAAACTGGGCTTGGTGGCAGGTGCCCGTAATCCCAGCTCTTGGGGGACTGCAAACAGGTGGATCACTGTGAGTCTGATCTAGTAGTGAGGCCCTGAACACCCTGTAGACCCTTCCATAAAATACAAAAAAAAGGGATACATTATAAAGTAAAATACAGTAAAGATTTTTCAAGAATTATGAGTGGTGAGAATATCACTGTATAAAAAGATACTACATACAGTCTTTAGGTTTCTGTTTGTTAGGGTTTGAGACAGGATCTTACTACGTAAATCAGGTTGACCATGAACTCACTCATAGCCCAGTATGGCCTCCACCTTGCAAAGATTCTCCTGTCTCTGTCTCCTGGCTACTGGAATTATAGGCATGATCTCAATTTTTAATACATTACTAGCAACAGATTACTTATTAAGGAACTTTACTATGCTATAAACACTTAAGAATTCCTATCCTACATGAGAGCAATTAGCAGAAAAATTTTGCTTTGAGCTCATAAATATTGCCTTGAATTTATTTTAAGAATTTATATTTAAATTTTGTCAGGCAACTTCTTTGAATTTAATTCCTCAGGTTCTTTCTTGTATGCAAAATGATAGACCGGGGTAGCAGGGAGACACAACTCTACTTCTTTGTTGTGAACATCAAGGAGCTTTAGAAAATTCAGCTCCATGTCAGGAAGTGAGATGAAGCAAGAGATCACACAAGGCAGTGCATGAACTATGCAGTAGCAATACGAAGAAGGGAGACAGGATTAAGAGATTGGGAAATTAATTGTGAGCCCATCCTGCCCTGGTCCAAATGCTTCATACACTGTAACATGTTTAATCTTCCCCTAATCACATTCAATAGTATTTTACTATGGTTTAGCTGCTGTAATGGAGCACTATGACAAGTGGTCTGGACAACAGAAATTTGTCTCCTCACAGTTCTGGGGGCTCAGCATAGGGGTGGGATCAGCTCCTTCTGGAGCTGTGAGGTATGGCTCTATTCTAGGTCTCTCTCTTCGGCTGAGAGGACAGCTGCCTTTCTGGATCCTCACATCGTCTTCCCTCTGGGTGTGTCTAGGCCCAAATTTCCTCTTTCTACAAGAATAGTAATGTGTATTAAAGATCGTTTGAGTGACTTACTTAGTGTTAATTACCCTTTCTTATAACTAAACATTCAAGTACAGTCACATTCTGTACTGGGGATTAGCTCATACTAAAATGTGTTGGGTGATAATCTTTATTATCCCCATTTTATTTATTTATTTATTTATTTATTTACTTATTTATTTATTTTTGTGGGACCAGGGTTCAAACTCACGACCTTGCACTTATCCCCATTTTATACATGGTTTTTTTTTTTGTTTTTTTTTTTATTACTTTCATTTTATGTACAAAATACTCATCCACAGAGAGTTTAAGGGACTTGCCTAGGATCACATAGAGCTGACACCTGAATTTATATTCACACTTATAATAGCCCACCTCCCACATCCCTGCTGGCAGGGAAACAAGAGCACAGTTTTCCATGAGAAAGCCCCAGAGAACACAGAGCCTGATGGCATCACACTGACAATGGGTCTTTCAGGTAGAAGCACAAGGGTGTAATAAAAGATTCCAGGACAATGGATTACTAGGCTGCTGGATAGTATGGGGAGTCACTAGAGAAGACCTCTGCCCAGAGCTGACTTTCTTGTCACCAGAGACATAATGTATGATGCACTGGATCATTCACTGTCACCCGCATGTCCTGTACTTGTCCGTTTCTGGCTATGGGACTTGGATTCACCCTGTTCTGACTGCATTTCCTCCTCACGGAATTCATTTCACCAATTGAAACTCAAATATTACTCCACTTCCATCCCAGCTCAAATGATTCTTCCTCTTACAGAATCTCTCAGGCATAGTTTCCCTCTTTCCTATTCAGTTTAGCACTTCTAAGTGCTAAGTGGAATTTATACCATTTGTCTAATTGCAGAGTTTCTATCCGTATTTCATCCTTAGGAACTTGGAACTCCCAGAGAACAAGACATAGACCTGAATCCTCCATTCCCTAGGGCTTATCTTGGAAACATCGACATAGAATCCACCCAATGTATAATGGCTAAAATTAAATTCACCTGCATAATGTAGGAAGGGAGAAGGTGACATTGACCACCCCTATCCCAAACCAACCAAAAATAGGATCACGAGTCCGTAGTTACTCCCATTTCTGAAGGTGCAATGAAATAAGATATGTAATGAAGTCTGGCTACCTCCTACAATCCAACTTAGCAGTAGCTCATGGACAAATAAACTGTTTTTTAGCCTTGGCAAGTGTTCAGTATTGCACAGCTAGGAAGAAAGCATAACAAAACACTTCCAAGTGCTCTGAAGTGGCAAAACTTCAGAAAACAAGCTAATGCGATGGTACTGTTAAGGTATAGATGATGTCAAGGTCAGGAAAATACAGGGCTTTGGTTATGTATTTCACTAAGTATTGGTTTCCATCTCATTGGAAAATAATCTTGCTTTGAAGTTATGCTTTCATGCATGGGAACTAAAAATAAGGGGCTAGGGAAAGGAATTCATCTCTAGCTTATGTATTTTTTCTGAGATAAATATGCAAAGAATTGTATGTAACATCTGGGATGCAAAATAAATTCTAGTGCTCTCTGAAGGTGACAGCAACATTAGAAAATCATAAAGGACATCTTATCTGTTCAAGGTCTCTTTCAACTTGCTTTGCCAAGTCCCAAGAACACGCACTAGCGTTGCAGATGACACATAACTAGAATGAGCGCAGAGCTTGCCATCAGGAGGTCTGGTAAACAGGAAGTAGGGCTGGCAAGATTGCTCAGTGGACTAAAGCACCTGCTTAGGCAAGCTTAGGCAAGTGCAGGGACCATGGCTAGATCTCCAACATCATATACTGCACCAGCCCCAACCCCCAGGGCGGGTTGACCTGGCCACACACAAAGCACTAAATAGCTATAGAATCTTGTGGCTATCTCTAGACTTCTTCTGGCTTTGTGTTCTCTTGTATACTCAACAGCTTCTTAAGGTTCCTTTCATAATTTTGAGTTGAATCTAGGCCAGGTAATTAGCCTGCTGTTCAATATCTACAAAGTTACTAGAGTCAACCCATCGACATTAGGATCATTTGTCTAATTGTGCTGGTTCACATGCATGATCTGACCTGGTTTTCCCATGACTTACTTTGCAAGTGTTGTACAGTAGCTGAGATAATGGAATTTGGCTGGTATTGTGTACTGTTTTACTTTTATCTATGTGTAGTGTTAAGAGCATAACTTGTGGGACTACTGTCTCCCCAGCAAAGTATCTTAATCTTCAACAATTTTATCATTATTTTAAATTCAAGTGAAAATTTAACTGGCCAACTTCTTCTGAAGAGTGGTTGGATGAGTGCTGATGGGTTTGCTATAAAGGAGGGTCATTGTGAAAATGGGGAAGACATTCAATATGGCTAGAGGAAAATGGTAAATCCTGCCTCACCAGACTGACTCTCTACAGTCTTCTTCCAATCCATTATATTACTGAAACACAGAGCAACAGGACTATAATATCTGAGGTCCAATTGCCTCAATAGAATCCAAAACAAACTTGCATCCCATTATTAGAGTTGCAGAAGAAATGTCAAGAAGGAACACATCAGTAAATCTAGTTTATTTTTGATGTCTTTGGCAACCTACTGCTCTGATTGTTCCCAAGCACTGACCCTTTGAAGTATCCTCTTTTAATCTTGTATGCTAAGCATGGCAGTACAAATTGTACCATTTTGGAATTCAGTCAGAAGAGCACATTATGAAATTGTCTCAATCTTCTGGGCATCTATGTACTCCAGCATGACAGGGAAGTGGTGAAAGGTATAAATAACTGAAGTTGTTTCTAGCAAAAATGTAAAAGCAACAAAGAAAAACTGATTCAGTAAAGTATAAGTAGTAAAATTATTATCTAGAAAAAATTTTGCAATAATACACATTTTTACAATTATATACAAACACTTGTAAAACAAATGTTTTATCATAATACAAAAATATTTATTACAATTTTAAGTTAAAAATGAAAGTGATAATATTTTATACACTATTTTTGAACACGTGAAGGCAAACACATAGACAAAATGATGTAAGATAAAATGTTAATAGATTATTTCATGGAAGGCAAGTACCATTTTTTCCTTTACACTTCTCAAGTCATTTACTATAAACTTTATTTTGAAATTATTCCAGAAACACATGCTGAAATGTTTCCCTTAGATGATCAGCCTCTCTCTTATCTGAGACAGTCTTTTTTTTTTTTTTTTTTTTTTTTTTTTTTTTTTTTTTTTTTTTCTTGTTTCAGAACCTTTATGTGTTTATTCACTCATTTTTATGGCCGGCTCAGCCCGCCCCGAGGGCAGGATTGGCGCAGCATGTGGTGCTGGGGATCGAACCGCAGTCCCTGAAGCCGCCCAAGCTTTCCCAAGCAGGGGCTTTAAACCACTGAGCCATCCCGCCGGGCCCCACCAAGACAATCTTTATCCCTGATCACCACCACCTTTCCTCCTTGTGGACAGGGAAAATGAGAAAAAAAGTCAAAGCCACAGAGTTGAAGACATCCAGGAGAAAGGTGGAGTGGTGAATAGCAGAGAACAGCCTCTTCTGAGATCTGGGGTCAAGAGGCTGTGATATACCAATATGAGGAACAGAGAAAGAGGTAAGTGAGTCACTGAGACCCAGAAAGGATTCAAAATGAGAACTGAAGCCTACAGGGAGAGCAAAGAGAGGGACCTCAGTAAAGGAGAAGGAGAAGCAAGTGGGGATTTCTCCCTGAGCCCTGACCCGCTGTGTGAGAGCAAGAAATTAAACCTACAGATAGACACTGACCGCTGGTACCCCCAGAGGGATCCACAGAGAAATGCGTCAGCAGAATGGAGTGGACGCAGTGCACTGCAGTGGCTGGTGAATTATTTGGGTTCAAACATCACCCAGGAGAGCGTGACTGGCTGGCAGCCATTTTGGAGAGGGGCAAATTGAGCTTAGAACTCAGAGCAGCTGTGGGCTGAATCCACTCACTGTCTCCCAGGGTCAGGGTGAGGTGGGACCAAGTTCAAGTAGGCAGGAGGACAAGAAGCCAAGTTCAAGGCAGGGGCCCAGTTCAAACTGGAAGGAAGCACACAGAATGTTCTAGCTGAATAAATTGGATTCCAGCCTAAAGCCAGAAACCAGCCTGAACTTCAGTGGAGCTGAGGTACACGCATGCTGGGACATCTGCTACCCTGTTATAAATGCATGGCTGGCTTCCTGGGGTCAATCAACCTGAATCTGGACTTTGTCTGCCCATGATGTTGACCAGTGATAGCAGAGACATGCCCTCAAGAGGACATTTTGTTCTTCTTTCTTTTACCTTGTTTTCTCATATTTTAATAAGTATCAATGTTGTTCCAGTTTTTTGTTGTTCTGTTCTATATGTTTTCATTTCTTCTTTATTTCTTTCCTGATTTCTTTAATAGGTTTATGTAATCTTCTTTGTCCTTTACCCTTGACTATAATCTCTTGCCCTTTTTGTATTTTTCTGTTCTCCTAACCCC
Source organism: Myocastor coypus (assembly GCA_004027025.1). Taxonomy (NCBI): domain Eukaryota; kingdom Metazoa; phylum Chordata; class Mammalia; order Rodentia; family Myocastoridae; genus Myocastor; species Myocastor coypus. The sequence goes on from PVJA010009386.1 coordinate 59,302, forward strand.
TTTCACCTATTCTTTCCAGAGGGTAAAACCAGCATAATGAATCATATTAACTAGCATACCAGGCCTCTCCCATGGTCTTTGAGGGCATATTTACTGTATATAGTTTTTTGGTTTGTTTTAGATTTTGTCATATAATCACAAATATAGTTCATGCAGTTAAAGGTGGCAAATCAGCAGCACAGTTTGTCACTCTCTAGCCTGTGTTTAATGCTATTGTTATCATTGATTGCACTACAGTAGACAAGGTGACATAATTGTTTTAATCAATTGTTCTTCACAGTATGCCAAGTCTGAGATTGCCTAAGAGTCACAAACAATACTGTAGGTCAGTGACAAAAACTAGGAACTAAGCCAAATAGGTAGCAACTTCTCATGCCTAATAAATTAAAGAGTTGGGATCAGGATCTTGCAACAGACTCAAAATGCAAAAGCCATCTACACCAGGAATATGACTCTGAGTAGCACGACATACTAATGAATTCAAGTACTAGAAATAGAGCTACATCCTATAACAAATTTAGAAGCATCAATCCACGAATTAAACTTTTTTTTTTTTTTGTACAAAGATCAAACTCAGGACCTTGAGCTTGCCAGGCAAGTGTTTATTCTATTAAGCTGTGTCCTTTGAAAATCAAAAACAAAACAAATGAATAGTTAGATAGATTGATAGAGAAGATACTTAAGCAAGATGTAATTGTGACTTTCAGCTCACCATTCTTTGAAGTGGCAACAGCAGAAGAGAAATAGAAGATTCACTGCTGAATTCCATAAGAAATTTAGAGAAGACCTAGCGCTGCTACATCTCAAATGCTTTAATAAAATTGAAAGAGAATTCCCCCAATTTATTCCTGGAAGCAAGTGTTACCTGGATATCAAAACCAGGGAAGGATTAAACCGAAAAGAAAGAAAAAAAAAAAAAGAAAGAAAAGAAAAAAGAACTACACGCTGATATGCTGATTTCCCTAGTGAACAGCGATGTAAAAATACTCAGTGAGATACTGGCAATCACGATGCAGCAAACTTTCAAGGAGATCATACACCATGGCCAAGTGGGATTCATTACAGGGATGCATAGATGATTTAACATATATATAAATTAGTAAATATAATATGTATATTAATAGAGCCTAGGACAAAAAATCATATGATTATCTCAATAGATGCAGACAAAGCTTTTCGTAAAGTCCAGCACCCATTCAGGGTAAAAAACACAACCTTACACTAAATTGGAATATAGTATCTTTATCTTAATTTATAAAAACCATACATGAAAAACAAATAGCAAACATCATACTGAGTGGACAAGTCTAAAAACTGACTCTAAAATCAAGAACAAAACAGGGATATGCATTACCACCATTCCTATTCAATATATTTCTGGAAACATTACCCAGGGTGATTAGACAAGAGAGAGAAAAGGAATAAAGACAGGGAAGGAAGAAAGGAAATTATTATTATTCACAGATGACATGA